>SNQJ01S0118890.1:20852-38828 GCA_010110895.2 Picea sitchensis
GCGTCAACAGTTCCCATTTTTGTTTGATAGTTAGACATATGATATTGTGATACACTTTATTTCGGCACTTACATAATGTGAAACTTTAGGACAAAGTTTAAAACAAGAGGGGGTGTATGTAACATCCCGCTATTGTGCACACTAAGCGAACTTATTCTTTGAGGAAACTTGCATGCAAGTGATCTGGGTCATTATACTATTGGTTGTTTTGATTATGGTTATGAGACATTGTGGATTTGATGTTATGTTATTTTTGTTGTATTTACATCGACATGTGCTATTGGCTGGTTTCTCTTATGTGTGCAGGACTCTGGATGTTGAGGATGTCGAGGCATCGATGAAACTCCGTGGACTCCAGATCGAGTTAGGGAGTGGACTGTTAGGGTTTGAATGTTGTTGATGTGGCATATGTACATACGATTAGATGTTATGATTTGATTATTATTACTGAAATGATTCATTGATGGATGCAGGCTGACGATAGCTTGCCGACTAGACTCACATTTGGAGTAGAGGGGTCACACACGACAACCAAAGACATTGAGGGAGAGGTGTGCCAACAACCCTGCCACAGACTACTAGCACTCCTGCCGTGGCTCGAACTGTAGGTTAACGATTACCTAGTTCGAGAAGACCCACAATGCCATGAGGGCAGACTGTGAAAGTTGCTCATGATGATTCTAAGGGGAACACAATAAGGCAAGGTCCTTATTCCTTAGAGGCCCTAAGTCTCCCACAAGATCACCTGATGAAGTATTGACTATTTCTATTCTAAGACTTTTGCGACCATTGTTTTGATCAGAGAGTTCTTTCGGATTCATCGCATAGTTTTTTGATTTTCGATGTTTCGGACCAAACTAGTGTGGACCGAAACGTCAAAAATAAAAAAACCTATGCGATGAATCCGAAAGAACTCTCTGATCAGAAGTATTTACTCCAGGGGTTTGATGTCTACCAAATTTAGTCAAGAGGTGAGTGGCACCCTTGGAGCACGTAATGCGTCTTGAGGGTCACGTCATGCAAAGAAAACGGAAAGAGGTGAGTGACACCTTTAGAGCACGTAGCGCATCCTGAAGGGAACGTTTTGATTTTAACTGGTAAGTTAATAAACCTAGTGCCTAGAAAAATATGCGTCCTTAGGACCTGGTCAGCCTTAAATGAATGATCTGATAAGTAAAGTTTAATAACAAATTTTTTTTTCCCTTAAGAACTGTCACCAAGCCTAGTGAATTGAAAACCTAGGTCTGAGTAGAACCTTTGAGCAAAAAAAAATAATTAGACATGTAACAAGAAGGGGGTAAAGAAAATTCAAGCATTAATAATTAAAGTGAAATTTTAATAAAGGTTTAATTAATAAAAGGGGTATTTGGTTGTTTTTGTCTAAACCTGCTAATTCTGAACTTAGTTATAAAAAGGGGAAACTTTAAGAAAAAAAAAGAAACTTAAAGAAAATGGGGAAACCTAAGGAAAAGGGGAAACTTAAAGAAAATGGGAAAACCTAAGGAAAAGGGGAAACTTAAAGAAAAGGGGAAACTTAAAGAAAAAGGGGAATGTCTAACTTAGTAAGAAATCTAGCCTTTGGAACTTTCTATTTACGAACTCAATTAGGAATTAAGTAAGGCGTAAGTCATTTAAGAATTGTAAGGGAATAATGGGACACCGAGGAGCATTTTTAGGAATTCTTTTCAGTGGGTGAGGGAAATAGGAATATTTAATTAATTAATAAATTAATTTTCTGGTGCAAATAGGGGATTGGGCGACATTTGTACGAAGGAGTTTTTTCCTAATTAAATAAATGAAAAAAAAATCTAATGAGGGTTTGGGAAACTAATGACTAAGAAACTCTATAAAAAGGATGGCGGAGGAGTATGGATCACATCTGACTTGCGTAATGTTACGCTGCTAAAATTTCATCTTGACTGAACTTTCTCTTGTGGGAGTTGGGATACCCAGCTCGGGTAATGAGTGGTAGCTCAACCTTGCGAGGCGAGCTAGGTGATAGCATTCTCTGGTATCATGTGCGTGGCCCCTTTGTGGCTTGGAGGGCTCAAGGGGAATAAAAGTACCCATAGCGTTGGCTGGGAGGTACCGGTGAGGTCTCATTGGTCGAAAAGTGGTATCTGGATGGAGCGAACGTGTGGGAGGACATCTTCACTTCATTGTCGTCGGTAAAGGTACGCCTGTTAAAGTTGTTACTTGTAATCAAATTTAATTTACACTTGTTTATTTTATTATATTCAGATGGCGATTTCATTGCCATGAGAGCAACGCCAGCCAGAGAAAGGGTCAGGCCGGGGAGCAGCCAGAGCGAAGGCTAGGGCAGAGGGAAAGCCTAGAGAGGCACAGATAGAATTAATATATAACAACCTTTAGATTAGACAACCACCCACCCAATGCTTGCACATGTATTTCTACGGTAATTGTAACAGATTATTTTTCATAAAATTATAATTTGTAATGGTAATTTGATAGAAGAAAAGAAAACCATTTGTACATACATAACCACATTGGAAGAATTGTTGCGTAGGATAGAAATGGTTTTCTTTCGAATTTTGGTAAGAATGTAGGTCTCCTTAGGGATTCCTGCAGAATTCTGTTATCAATGGAATCCCCTTGTCGCTTGATTCATCCTGTAAGAAACCTTGCTATCCACAATATCTTTTATTTTTGAGTTACTTTCTAATTGCGCGTGGCCAGAATGAGCCCTAGACTCAAAACCTTTCCCGCACTTTTGTTTCTCTTGCTTGCGTTTTCTTTATTCCTTGATTGCATTTTTTTCATTATTTTATTCTCCACGGAGAAGGTCTGGATGAAAATTTGTGTTTTTATCTTCTATTCCTTTATCCTTCAAGTTATTAGGTTGTTTCTGAGCAGTCATCCATGAGCCAAATCGACTGTCTTTCACTCCGGTGTTAAATATTTAGATTCAAATGCCCTTCTTTCCTGTGCATGGATAATAAGTGTAGGACTATTTCTCTGCCCAACAAGGAATTCTCTCCTGGGAGTTTATTCCCTCCTTAGCCTCTACAATTATTGTGATTTATTCTCTACAAACTCATGCTTCCACACAATGATTTTGGGGATGTCTATCCAGTTCACCAAATGTTTTATCTCCTCTGTGATTCACATCTACGTTTCATTACTGTGTTTTATTTACTGCGTGATGACTGCATTTTTATTACTGTGCTTCTTATTACAGCGTGATTACTGCGTTCTTTTAAAACTACATGGGAGAACTGTATGACAACACAAGTTCTATGATATGACCCTCTGTAACTAAGATGACATTCCTTCTTGGATCCGTTCAACAATTTTCCTCTGCTAGCTCTGTCGTTGATATTTTTATTCACGGGCTTCAAGAACAGAAGTTGTAGTGGGACACTCTCTCTCTTTCTCAGACCTACTCCAAATCCTATCTTGTCTCTTCACAGTGAGAGTTCTATGATTTTCCTCTGTGCATTTCGTTCAATGGCCAGTTATATAAGTTCCACCTTCAATACACGTTATTTAACTTACTTGTTTAAGCTTAGCTGTTTTTGTCTTTAATCGGTGGCCATAAATCTTCCAAGGGAGAGCCCTTGACGCTTAAGCATATTACGTTGTTGTTGCTTAGGTTCATGGGTACAGATATTCCCACTACTCCTATTCCCTTTTTGCCCACTTTGTATTCTTATTTATCCTCATTTTAGATTTCTTTATTGATTGATTATGGTCATCCAGGGGAGTCCAATTGGAAAGGGCGAGATTAGGAGTCTATCATCTACGTTAAACAACTTCGTTTGAGATGGATCACCTCACTCATTCTTTTTTCATCTCACTTCAGTTTCACATGTTCTCTGTGTAGGTAGTTACTGCCTCTGCATGTTTTAGGGACTGATTAAGGATTTTTCGAGGATCCGTAGACAGTGACTGACAATGAAGTGATGTTTTTTTTTATTCTGTGCATTATTTCTCTATATTGGCACATATATTGTGCGCATGCATACTTTGGTCTGATGTTCTACTTTCCCCTCAGAACTGAGCGTAGTTAATTGCCCCTTTAATATCAAATCTTGGCGTTTTCCGAATTTGTTTTACCATGCCAGATGTCCTACCAAGATTTGCGCGAAGTGAATGGTTACTATATTTTTTTTACCTTAGTGTTTTCTCCACAGTTAGATGGAAGGCGAATTTTGATTTATAATGCTGAATCAGTATTATCATAATCTGGCGTTTATTTGTTATCTACCTTAGGATGGACAGTGCACCCATTACATTCCTTCTGAGTTAATTATTCCTTGCTACTGTAGTGTTAGAGTGGGGATGGAAATCGAGTTTCATCTCCTCGTTCACTGTCCAATTTCAAGTCTTGGATTAGCTCCCAAGCGCACCCCACTGTACATGCATCATTGTCATAAGTACTACGGGGTTTCTTTTGGGATAGAGTTTGTGATTATCTTTTGGTGGGTGCATATAACCTCTAGCACATCAACCTCACATTTTTTCTGGATCGGACTTAAACAACCTCATCTTGTTGATAGGGAATTGTGAGCCCCAATTTATTACTTGAGAATTTAAAACGAGTTGATACTTGTGATTAAACGCAACCTCTGCAAAAGAATTTTGGCAGGAAATTAAGCAGTAAATTGTTATTTCTTCTTACAGTAGTTGTGTCTCCATAGAATACTCGGGAATGAAATTTTATTAATAGAGAATAATTGTTTATTATATTTTATTTTTATTTCCTCACTAGACTACGCTTGGTTAACTATTTCATTGACTCAATTATGTTGTTGCCAATTAGTTTGTTATCTTTAATTATGATTATTTGACAATCATTTGTTATCACTAATTGTGTTGTTTTCCAATCAGTTTGTTATCTTTAATTATGATTGTTTGCCAATTAGTTTTTTTATCACTAATTGTGTTGTTTGCCAATCAATTTGTTATCACTAATTGTGTTTGCCAATCAGTTTGTTATCATCAATAAATTTGAAGTGGTGAATGGGTTTAAGTGACATTCTTTGGGCCCCATGGGTGTATACTCTTCGGATATGGGGTGAACTACTAAAGAGCTTCTTCATGGGACGCTTGCTCGTGTCATTCAATTTATTTCTGGTGCACAAAAATTTAATTGACAAATGATAGATTTAGATGGTAGATGCGTTAATTAATTTATTGATTATATGAATGAAGGCCTTTGATCATTTATCCCTTGCATTCCTTGAAGGGACACTAGAACGTTGGGTTGTTGAATATTTATTTGTGCGCCATGCAAAATGATTGAGTCAATGATTGATAATTCTCGCTCGCTTGAAGGTTCTTCTTACATATTTCGGTTGATGTTGTTGCGTTAGGTTGTTTGATGTTGTCCCTTAGCTTAGTAGGCATGGTATTTATTGTGCTGGGTAGGATGTAGACACCTCCTTGTTCCTCGTAATAGTCTCCATCCTTGAGGCCTTAAATGGTCAAAATCAATGGGAACCTGGGCTTGAGTGTTTCTTTTGTGTCCTGGAGGTCCTAACCTTGCAGGGTAGGACAGGCAGGTAGTCGTTTTATTTTTTCTGATTGATTTTTGTGTGTTGCATCCAGTTGCATGATGTGTTAGTCTGCTAGGTCGTTATGTTGTTTGTTTCCTGAATTGTGTGTGTCATGTTCATCGTCAAGTTGCATGGTTTAACTGTTTTTTCGTTGTTACCTTCTTGTTTAAAAAAACAATTGCACTTGTTACAAGTCCCATGTTGTCGTAACGATCGTGGAAGTTACAATATCTTTCCTTGAATCCTATTTGGATTTATATTTATTGATTATATGGGCTCTACATATAGTTTATTCTCAAATTTTAAGGTTTCTATGTGAATCCTTTGCTTATTATCCATAATATTATGTAGATAAAAATATTGTTCCATTTGGTTTACCCAGTTAAAGACCTATGTTCCATAAAACTTCTTTAATTCAATCTTGGGAAAGTTGAATTTAAGCCCCCCTCCATAATTAACTCCACTATTAGAGTTAATCCACTCGAAAATTGTTTATTACTGGCAGGTTGTTCAACATGAATACTACTTTTATTTTCATGAGTCACATTGGCCATAGTGTCACTTTCAGGAAACCTTCCATCTAAGGTTTGTAAAATGGAATTTCACAATTCCTCCATATTTTATCCATCAATTTTTCTATCTTCTTTTCCATATTTTCACCCATGTGCTATTCCATTTGTTCCATATTTCTTTTTATCTCTTTCTTGTTTTCATTCATCTTCTTTTTTTATGTCATTCTTATTTTCATCCATTTTCCTTTTCATTTAATCTTCCATTTCCCTCTTTAGGGATTCCTGAGAATGTGATAAATCCACTAGTTTCAACATACTACCACTCATTTCATCAACTTGGTTCTTTATTTGGGTTAGTCCATTTTCAAAGTCTTCATTTTCTTCGAAAGTCATGTTTTAGTTTTGATTAGAAGTACATGTATTATTTCTTGTAGAACCCTTTGTCATGCATAAAATAATAATGCTTCTCTTTTTTCTCTTTATCACAATTTTTTAATACCCAAAAATAGATCTTCCAATAAAAACGTTATGCCAATTGTAAGTTATGTACCTTTCTGATGTAGGAGCATCGCCAACATCTCAAGCGAGCCAACGCGGAAGCGGAAGACAACTGGACAAGCTAACACACATTTTGAAATTATCTTGGAACTGATGCACAATCTTAAATGTGATAATTAAGAAGAAGCACACTTGTAAAATGTAAATGGACCTTGAGTGGATTGCTCTCGTCCTTAGTAGGTAGAAGGCATTTATAGTAGTTAATGTAGGTAGATGGAATTTAATTCTAGATTAGACATTTTTAGAGCGCAAGGGGGAAACAGGATATAGACACCCTCATTGTGTATTGTAACATTATTGAAGCAGGAAGAAGAGCAAGAGCATGCAGAGAGCTGTGTAAGACCACCCATGTACAGATATTTGGATTAATAGAAGAGGTTGATTCAAATTCATGGTTTTGTGTTTGTTCTCTGTGTATTGATGCTGAATGATATGCTCATGAATGTTTGCTTCTTGTTATACATTTGCTTTATATGCTGTGTATATGATTTCATGTTTGCATTTGAAGTCTGAGAGGAAGTAGGAATGAGGTTCAATTGTTTCTCTATCTGAGTAAGAGTTCTTGCAAGGAGTGCAGTTGAAGTGTCTGCAAGGAGTGCATTGACAAAGGGCTCATATAGTTTAAATTTTGTTCTCGTTCACCCAGAAGTGCAGTAGGGCATAGGAGCCATGAAAGGAGTGTGCAGGCTGAGTGAAGTATCAGGGTTGCGAACCTGAGTGAAGTATTGAAGGACTGTTGCTGCAGGTGTGTGCAGAGTCAAGGAATTCAACACTTGGAAGTGTTCGAAGGTTGCCGCAAGGAGTGCGCACAAGATTCTTCTTTAAGGCTCGATGCAAAGTCGTGGGAAAATCTCAGGAGGTAGAGGAACTTTGAGTAATCGTCAAGGGAAGCACAGAGAGCTTATACCGTGAAGTGTTTAAGCAGACTAACAAGTTTTCACAGAGGAACACTTGGTCATTCGCAGGAATCGCCAAGGAAGGACGAACGGTCGGTATTCTCTGAGGAGAGTTCGCGAAATACTGTGAGCCGTTATATCTCACAGAAGAGTAGGGGAGATACCACGAGTATTCCCTGACAGTTCAAAGCTTAGGAGGGGTAGGATCGCAGATCCGAGCCATAAGAGTCATCGGATTTACACGTGAATACATGCATCGGGGTTTTGTGGGTGGAAGTCCCGTAAACATTGCAACAGGAATCGCAAAATGCGATATCCCGACAGCCAAGAATATTTGTGTGGGCCACAACAAGATCAGCAGGTGGACAGGTGGCAGATGTTTCGGAGTTTCGCGGAGTGAAATCTCGAAATCAGTGCATTAGGATTCACGATATTGCGAAGTCCGAAATACCGATGAGGTGAGGAAGCGTTGAAGGTCAACTCACACGTGTATTGGAGGATCAGCATATTGGGATTTCGAGAGTCGGGAAACTGAGTTGCTCGACATCACGATCGCCAAAATTGCGATAGGGATATGAGAGTCCAATGCTAGACCACTGACATCGCAAAGTTGCGAAGTTCGATCTCCCAAGTGGAGAAAGGGAGATCCCGAGAGAGAGAGAGAGAGTTCTGTGGGTGCAGATTTCCCGATAGGGAAATAAAAGAGCCTTAGAGTTCTTCGGGCCGTGGAAAGTGGAAAGATCTTGTGATGACGTGGACTTTTGACCCGTGGGTTGAGGGCGTTGGCATCAGTTTGGTATCATATCACATAAAGGTTCTTTTCTTTCTGTAGCAGAGAAGAGGAGAATTCATCATGCCACCAAGGAGAAGAGATAGATAGTCACCCGATCCAGAGGATAGGGAAATGCCGAGAAGAAGAAGTAGGCAGATGACTGATCCAGTTATGGAGAGAGAGATGTGTGATCTCCGAGCTAGACTCGAAGACATGGAGACAGCGTAAAGACGTACAGTCAGTGCTGGGGATCTCAGTGATTCCGAGAGTGAAATTGAGGCTAAACGCGAAGAAGAAGTTGCAGCTGAAGATGCATCAAACGAGCGTTTGATCAGAGCTATTGCAAGGATGGGTGCAAGAGTGAAAAATGGACATTCTAGTTTACGAGGGAAACTTGGATGCAGAGGAGCTTCTAGACTGGATTAGAGCTCTAGACACATACTTCGATTATGAAGATGTCGAAGAAGACAAGAAATTCAAGCACACTGTCACAAGATTAAAGGGACATGCAACATTGTGGTGGGATGAACTACAAGCTGATAGACGCTGCAAGGGAAAGAAGAAGATCAAGAGCTGGGACAGGATGATCGTGAAGATGAAGGCGAAATTCATCCCCAGGGACTATCATATCACTCTGTTCAGGAGGATGCAGAACCTAAGACAGAAGCTGATGACAGTGAAAGAATACACTAAGGAATTCTATAAACTGAACATCAGGGCAGGTCATCGGGAAAGTGATGATGAAAAAGTTTCCAGATACATGAATGGCCTGAGATATGATATTCAGGACGAGATGAGCATGGTAACCATCTGAACGGTGGAAGATGATTATCAGATGGCTTTGAAAGCAGAAGAGAAGCTGAGACGAAAGCAGATTCAAAGAGGCCGAGGCAGAAGCCAGCCCAGAGGCAAATCAGTTGCCCAGGATAAGTATCAGAAGCCCAAGGAAGACTGGAAGAAACCTCAGACTCGTACAGAGAGAGGTGGAAGTTCACAGCGTGGGCAATATATTGAATAGAGAGGACAACATACTGAGCAGAGAGGAGATTATGCTAACAATAACACTTTTCCTCGTACTAGAGGTAGGGGAAGAGGAAGAGGTGGAGTCATTACAAGCTTCACATGTGGAAAGAATGGGCACAAGTCTTACGAGTGTCCAGATAAAAAGAAGGAAATTGGAGAAGCTCACATTGCCGAAGCATAGAGGCGGGATGTTGATGCAAAAGACGCTGAAGGCTGAAGGAGGTGGAGAGTTCAGTCCAAAGGACCAGACTTTTCCGAACGGCTTGCAAGACCAAGGACAGGGTATGCAAGGTCATTGTAGACAGTGGTAACATGGATAATATTGTTTCTACAGAGATGGTAGAGAAGCTGGAGCTGGAGACGATTGATCATCCAAGCCCATACAGAATTTCGTGGCTACAGAAGGGACACTAGGTAACTGTCACTAACCAATGCTTAGTTGAATTCAAGATAGGAGGATATAATGATAAGATATTATGTGATGTCATTCCTATGGATGTTTGTCATCTATTGCTGGGTAGACCATGGCAATATGACAAGAATGTGATTCATGATGGGAGAATGAACACATATACCCTAGAGAAGAATGGGAGGACACACTTGTTGCTTCCGATCAAGGATAAGGAGGTGAAGCCAGAAGTAAGCAACACTGTAATTATCATGAGTGGGAAGGAAATTCTTACAGAGGTTAAGAAGAAAGAGGATCCATAGTTCTTTTTGGTCAGAAAACCAAGGATTGTTTTGACCAGCACAAGAGTGGATGATTTACCAGAAGAGATTCAGGAACCGATGGAAGAGTTCGCTGACATAGTAGTGGACGAATTACCTCGATTATTGCCATCGATCAAAAGTGTGAGTCATCATATTGATCTCATACCAGGAGCCAGTTTGCCAAATAAAGCCGCGTATAGATTGACGCCGCAAGAGAATGAAGAGGTTAAGAGGCAAGTCCAGGAGTTGTTGGACAAAGGTTTGGTCAGGGAAAGCTTGAGTCCATGTGCTATTCCAATAGTACTCAGTCCAAAGAAAGACGAAGGCTGGAGGATGTGTACTGACTCGAGGGCGATCGATAAGATAACTATCAGGTATAGATTTCCATTGCCAAGGATGGATGATCTGATGGATTGCTTGAGCGGAGCAAAATACTTTTCAAATATTGATTTGAAAAGTGGTTATCATCAAATCCGCATGAGAGAAGGCGATGAATGGAAAACAACATTCAAAACAAACAAAGGGTTGTATGAATGGCTTGTTATGCCGTTTGGCTTAACAAATGCACCGAGTACCTTTATGAGGTTGATGAATGAAGTCCTGAGGGAGTTCATCGGAAAATTTGTCTTTGTGTATTTGGATGACATACTGATTTTCAGTAAATCAGTGGCAGAACACTTGAAGTATTTGGCTACAGTGATGCAGAAGTTACAACAGGAGAAGCTGTTGATAAACATGAAGAAGTCCTCATTCATGAAGACAGAGCTCATTTATCTGGGATTTGTTATTTCTGCAGATGAGTTGAGGATGGATCCAGATAAGGTGGAGGTAATCAAGAATTGGCCATCACCAAAGAGCATATTTGAGGTGAGAAGTTTTCATGGATTGGCTAGTTTCTATAGAAAATTCATCAGGAATTTCAATGGGATTAGCGCAGCGATGTTGGATACAGTGAAGAAAAGACATAAGTATTTTCACTGGACTGAAGAGGCTGAGAAAAGTTTCAATCTATTGAAGAGGAAGATTATGGAACAACCAGTTTTGGTGTTGCCATATTTCCGAAAAACATTTCAGGTGAAATGCGATGCAAGCGGATTTGCAATCGGGGCAGTCTTGAGTCAAGAAGACAGGCCAATAGCATACTTCAGCGAGAAGTTGAATGAAGCGAAAGTGAAATACTCTACTTATGATAAGGAGTTCTATGCCATCATACAAGCATTGAAAATATGGAGGCATTACTTGATCCCGAAAGAGTTTGTCTTATATAGTGACAATCATGCATTGCAGTTTTTGACTCAATAGGAGAAGTTGAATCAGAAACATATCAAATGGGTTGAGTATATGCAGAATTTCACATTTGTGATTAAGCATATTTCTGGTACTGCTAACAAAGTTGCTGATGCTTTGAGCAGGAAGTGTTTGCTGTTGCAGGAGCTCCGAGTCAAAACATTGGGTTTTGATGATCTCAGGGACATGTACGCAGATGATCAGGATTTTGGGGAAGCGTATGAAGCAACTGAGAATCTAGTTCTCAGAGATAGAAGCCAATGGGCCGAATACATGATCCAGGAGGGATTGCTATTCAAGGGTAATCAACTATGTATTCCGAAATGCTCCATGAGGGAGAATCTGCTGAAGGAGAAACACAATGGAGGATTGGCAGGACATTTCGGTCATGAAAAAACATTCGCGAAGCTGAATGAGTCATATTTTTGGCCAGGAATGCAAGCAGATGTCAAGAGATTCGTGGACAGATGAAAAATTTGCCAGCATTCAAAGGGAAGGTGACAGAACGCGGGTTTTTATCAACCATTGCCCATACCAGAGAGGCCGTGGGATGAAATTAGCATGGATTTCATATTGGGGTTGCCAAGAACACAAAGAGGTTTTGATTCGATCTTTGTGGTGGTGGATAGATTTTCCAAGATGGCACACTTCATTCCATGTCAGAAGACCAGTGACACAACTCACATTGCGAACCTATTTTTCAAAGAGGTCATTCGACTTCATGGTTTGCCGAGGAGTATAGTTTCGGATCGAGATACGAAGTTCATAGGGCATTTTTGGAGGACCTTATGGAAGAAGCTGAGAACTAACTTGTTGTTTAGTTCAATGTATCATCCTCAGACGGATGGACAAACATAAGTGGTGAACATGAGTCTGGGAGAATTACTGAGGAGTCTGGTGACAGAGCACCATAGCCAGTGGGACAATATATTGCCGCAGGCAGAATTTTCTTATAACGATTCAGTCAACAGGAGCACAGGGCAGAGTCCATTTCAGGTTGTATATGGCATGCAACCGAGAGGAATTTCTGAGTTGAGGGATTCAGAATAGACTGCGACTAGGAGTGCTAGTGCAGAAGAATTTTCAGAGGCGATGAAAGAACTTCACAGTAAGGTGAAGGAACGATTGCTGAATTCAAGCCAGGAGTACAAGCGTAGAGCAGATCAACACATAAGACAACTTCAGTTTGAAGTTGGTGACTTGATTCTGGCACACTTGAGGAAAGAAAGGTTCCAGAGGGGAACATATAATAAGCTTAAGATGAAGAAAATTGAACCCTGCAAGGTCTTGAAGAAATTTGGGGCAAATGCTTATGAGATTGAATTACCCGATGGGATCGGAATTTCTTTGATATTCAATATCTCAGATTTGTACCCATATAAGG
This sequence comes from Picea sitchensis, assembly GCA_010110895.2. Taxonomy (NCBI): domain Eukaryota; kingdom Viridiplantae; phylum Streptophyta; class Pinopsida; order Pinales; family Pinaceae; genus Picea; species Picea sitchensis. The sequence continues at coordinate 33,515 of SNQJ01S0118890.1, forward strand.
CTGAGGAAGCAGGAGTAGAAAATGAATAGCCAGTGATCCAGTGGAAAAAACATATGCCAGTTGCAGATAAACCACATATGGAGTGCATACTGGATAGAAGAATTGGTAAGAAGACCAGGAGGAAAGAATACTTCGAGTATTTGGTCAAGTGGAAGGACCATCCAGTTGAAGATGCCAGCTGGGAGACTGAAGAGGAGATACTGAAGCATGGATAGACCGTGCACGAGCTCATGGACAGGAGCCCATTAAATTTTTCAAGTGAGGGAGTATGATGCAGGAGCATCGCCAACATCTCAAGTGAGCCAGCGCAGAAGCAGAAGACAACTGGACAAGCCAACACACATTTTGAAATTATCTTGGAACTGATGCACAATCTTAAATGTGATAATTAAGAAGAAGCGCACTTGTAAAATGTAAATGGACCTTGAGCAGATTGCTCTCGTCCTTAGTAGGTAGAAGGCATTTATAGTAGTTAATGCAGGTAGATGGAATTTAATTCTAGATTAGACAGTTTTAGAGCGCAAGGGGGAAACGGGATATAGACACCCTCATTGTGTATTGTAACATTATTGAAGTAGGAAGAAGAGAAAGAGCATGAAGAGAGATGTGTAAGAACACCCATGTACAAATATTTGGATTAATAGAAGAGGTTGATTCAAATTCATGGTTTTGTGTTTGTTCTCTGTGTATTGATGCTGAATGATATGCTCATGAATGTTTGCTTCCTGTTATACATTTGCTTTATATGATGTGTATATAAATTCATGTTTGCATTTGAAGTCTGAGAGGAAGTAGGAATGAGGTTCAATTGTTTCTCTATCTGAGTAATATTTTCTGCAAGGAGTTCAGTTGAAGTGTCCACAAGGAGTGCGCTGACAAAGGGCTAAGATAGTTTAACTTTTGTTCTCGTTCACCCATAAGTGCAGTAGGGAATAGGAGCTGTGCAAGGAGTGCGCAGGATGAGTGAAGTATCAGGGTTGCGAAACTGAGTGAAGTATTGAAGGACTGCTGCTGCAGGTGTGCGCAGAGTCAAGGAATTCAACACTTGGAAGTGTTCGAAGGTTGCCACAGGGAGTGCGCACAAGATTCTTCTTTAAGGCTCGACGCAAAGTCATGGGAAAAGCTCAGGAGGTAGAGGACCTTCAAGTAATCGTCAAGGGAAGCACATAGAGCTTGTGCCGTGAAGTGTTTAAGCAGACGAACAAGTTTTCGTGGAGGAACACTTGGTCATTCGCAGGAATCGCCAAGGAAGGACGGACGGTCGGTATTCTCCGAGGAGAGTTAGCGAAATACCGTGAGCCGTTAGATCTCACAGAAGAGTAGGGGAGATACCACGAGTATTCCCTGACAGTTCAAAGCTCAAGAGGGGCAGGACCGTAGATCCGAGCCATAAGAGTCGTCGGATTTACACGTGAATACGTGCATCGGGGTTTCATGGGTGGAAGTCTCGTAAACATTGCAACAGGAATCGCGAAATCGTGAAACGCGATATCCCGACAGCCAAGAAGATTTGTGTGGGCCACAACGAGGTCAGCAGGTGGACATGTGGCAGATGTTTTGGATTTTCGAGGAGTGAAATCCCGAAATTAGTGCATTAGGATTCGCGATATTGCGAAGTCTGAAATACCGATGAGGTGAGGAAGCGTTGAAGGTCAACTCACACGTGTATCGGAGGATTGGCATATCAGGATTTCGGGAGTCGGGAAATCGAGTTGCTCGACATCGCGATCGTCGAAATCGTGATAGGGAAAGTCCCGGTAGGAAAAAGAAAGAGTCAGCGTTGACTGTTGTCGGGCTTCGGGGATACGAGGGTCCAATGCTAGACCACTGACATCGCAAAGTTGCGAAGTCCGATCTCCCGAGTGGAAAAAGGGAGATCCCAAGAGAGAGAGAGTTCTGTATGTGTAGATTTCCTGATAGGGAAATAAAAGAGCCTTAGAGTTCTTCGGGCCATGGAAAGCGGAAAGATCCTGTGCTGACGTGGACTTTCGACCCGCGGGTTGAGGGCGTTGGCATCACTTTCAAACCCTTAATTTGGAATATGACTGGACGATTGTCCTTTGTCATGATATCTATGTCTATCTATCTATCTATCTATCTATCTATCTATATATATATATATATTGAATCCTTATAAGTCTGAAATTTTGACCTATAGTACTCTTATATAACTTCTTAAACTCCTGAAAATTCACAGTATGAACCTCCACTGATAAAACATTATAGAAAACATAGCAAAATGTCTTACTTAAGACTAATTTTAGGATTAGTAAACAATCCTAACTTCCACAAGATATATTTCGATAATTATGATGATTCAAATTCTGAAAATTTTGTCACATGTAATTAAATATTTCTCCTCATGATTTTGAAAATTTTAGAGTCAGAATCTTCACAAAAAAAAGTTATAGAGAAAAATTTCAAGATGGCTCTTTTAAAATTGATTTCAGGATTAGTCACAAGCCTTGTCTTCCATGGACTATATATCCAAAAGTATAGCGCACCATAATCTGAAATTTGGCTTACTTGTACTAGGATATGTCTCCTCGGTCTCCATAAAATTTCATTGTCTGAAACCCCCCATAAAACATTTATAGCAGAAATCCCAATATGACTCATTTAAAACATAATTCAAGATGACTCGAGAACCCTATCTTCCATAGGCTATATCTCCAAAAGTATAATTACCAAAATCTAAATTTTTTACCACATGTACCTTGATATGTCTTCTAAGTAAGCTCCAATTTTTTATATTTGAATAGGCCCTAGAAAAATTTATAGCGAAAATGGTAAAATGACTCACTTGAAGAAGAAAAAACCTAGGATCGATGCTCTGATACCAAATTTTATGGTCCAACACTTTAAAAATGACAAGAAGTAAATGAATACGGTCCACTTCGAGGGGGAAACTTTTGTTTACAATATATCTAATTCATAATACAATATGAGGTGTGATAAGATGATCCTAATGAAAGGGTGTAATGAAGGGTTCTAGCTGACCTACAAATGATGTAGTTATTTTATTGTTATTATGATGATGGAACATGCCATTTTATTATATGATTGAATTTAAAATGATGATAATTGACTGGTTTACTTATAAATTTATATAACGTCTTACACGAATTAATTATGCATTAGTTTGGCATAATTGATTATGTCGATCATTATGATTTGGATAATTCAAAATGAAAATATGAATACATTGATTACAAATATTATTGATGGTTTTCCTAGTGTTATAAGAAACCATAGGTGTGCATTGATGTGAGATTATGTCAACATGTTATTGGACTCCTGTAATGTCCCCTTCCAAACGATCATGATGGAGGATGAATGCATAGCCTATATGACTCTCGTACGCCATAGTCAACAAGGAAAAAGAGAGTCAAGTAAGTTTAGTTGATGTCACTAGGTTAAAAGAATGAAAAATCCTAAAGTGACATTAAATAAAATAAATAATTATATTTAAATGGAATTGGAGAGAAAATAAAGCGAGGGTTTGATTTGGTAAAAAAAAAGGGGAAATATCTAGAAGGTCCGGAGGAAGGATAAATAGAGGACTAACCCCTCTCTTTGGCATTATGATTTGATCACTTGTCGATGTGGTATTCTAGACAAGTTATTGTTAGGATTTTGCAAAACCCTTCCATTTTAGTTTAGTTTCGATGGTGAAATATACACCCTAGCTAGACAAGGAGGAGGATTCATATGGAGTCCTCATTTGAGTTCATTTTGGTGTTTGGTATCATCCTAGAGAGAGTTTGGAGGAATATAAACTTACACAAGGTATTTACGACATTTTCGGAGGAGGTTGATCGTAGAATCTATAAGTGTCAGGAGGATTTAAGGAAAGTGGTGAAAGGAGGCACCCTCGTGGGTTGAGCACAGGTTGTCCTACGAGGCCCCACTAGACGACTCACAATCATCCCGCGAGGACCTGTGCGATCAAGGATTGTAGTAGTCTGTTTGAATCAGGTTCGTGAGGGTTGCAGGAGATAACATAGGGTTTCTTCCAGAGTGAACATTATTGGAGCATAACAACGTAAGGCTTGGAGAGTCTTGGAGCAGTGGAAATCATAGATTAGCATCATTCCAGGTTTTCTTTGTATTGTTTCTGTAGCATATTTTGCAACTACCTTGAAGCTATTAGATATATGTGTTAGGAGTATTTTGTAGCTATTATTACAACCATTAGACATCATTGTATTGATGATATTTTGGGGTGTTTCCATACATAATAGGATGCCATGATTATCTGCTCTATTTTCTGTGTAATGGATGCATGCAATATGTTTGACAATGTTCCTATTTGAACCAACTATTGTAAGGAGTTAACAACACCATTAATACAAGTTTTTGGCACATGTACACAAGAAGAAATAACAAATTTTGGGACATTTAACATAATATTCCCACCTAGCCTAGTTGTAGACATTACAGTGGTATCAGAGCTAGTGATTCTGCCAACTTGTGATTTTATTGATGCCTAGAAGGAAAGGGCGTGGAGGAATTTCTCGAAGTTCACTTGAAAGAGAAGTAGAAGAAAATAAAATAGAGTTAGAATCAGAAGGAAACACAGATGATAACTAGAAGATCACAATAGATCATGTGTTTGGACTACTAAATCAGTTTAATAAGGGCCAGGAGGAGGCTAACCAGAACCAAGAAGCAGTCGATTAGAGACAAGATGGGATTATTCAAACCTAGCAACAGAACCTTGCAGTACTTGTACAACTGGTAGGAAAGAAAGGGAAAACGAGGTCAACTGACAGTCATGGGAGAACGCATGCAGAGGGTAGAAATACCCATATTCTAGAACATAGTGTTATACAGACAGGGAATAGGAGGAAACCTAGACCATTGTTATCCTTATTCCTTGTGGAACAACCTATAGGAGAGTAGGTCTTGCCGGATCTGGTTGACGAGATCTCTAAATACCACAAATATTACCACTCAGTGGAAAACAAGATCCAGACATAAATGTCTTACAATGACTATTGCAACCTCAATATAAAGAACATACCCAGGGGAACATTGTATCAATAGAATTATGATCTTATGCACAAGATATGGAAGATGACGATACCCTCCTTTGATGGATCTGACAGGACCATAACTCGAGCATGGGTACATAAGTTGGACACTTATTTCCATCTTAACCCGATGACAGAGGTAGAGGCAATCAAGTTTTCCACTCTACACTTGGATGGGGAGGCTCATGATGTAGATTTTAAACTTGTACAATATTTACTGCAAACATATTTTCAGTAAAAGAATAGAAAAATACAATGGCAAATACAAACATTACACA
>SNQJ01S0118890.1:38838-50441 GCA_010110895.2 Picea sitchensis
AGTACCTCTTTATTTTTACACAAGCTTGAGGAGGATAACATATGATTGAACTGTAAGCTCATCCTTCGGATGAGTCCTTCGAAGTATGTTTAAAAAACTCTAGGAAGGAGTGGTTCGGTCCCATTTGGGCCTTTTGATGTTTTTTTTATGAGTCCAAAGAAAGAAAACTCAGGGGTTTTTCATATTTAGAGAGTCTGAAAAACACTTAAAGAAAACTTCAAAATGTCCTTTTTTGTAAAGTAGTCCGATGAGACCGAAAAAGAGATAAACTATTGCTCGAAAGACGTGCTTTATAATACTTTAACGAGCGTGAAAAGAACAAGATCAATCAGTAATCTTTTCACGTTTAGAGAGTCTGAAAAGATCTTAAAGGAAACTCCAGGGGGTTCATTTTTCGTATAACCTTTATGAATCCGAAAAAGTGATAAAAGTCTACTCAGTTACATTCTCATTGATTTATGAGCATGAGAAAGAACAAAGACTAATCTCAGGATTGTTTTCATTTTTATGCAAGATTAAAACAAAAAAAAAACTATGATTGGGATAGATTTTATTTTTTCACAAGCTTAAAACCAAACAAAACTATGCTTGGACCTAGTTTCATTTTTACACAAGCATGAACCAAAGGAAACTATGCTTGAGGTAGGTGGTTTCATTTTTACACAATATTGAACCATAGAAAACTATGCTTGAGTCTCCCCAATGCATGGTTCATGGAATCGCATTGTTGGTACTTAGCCTTTAGCTTAAGAAGCTAGTGGCTTAAGTTCAGCATGAATTCCAAAGGCTAGAAGCATTTCCCCCCAAGATTCGGTTCATCCAACATCATAGGAGGATAAAAAGAAGTTTCAAATACTATACATAACGAAGTACTTGACTCAATCGAAGAGGGGGGGAAATCTATTTCATTTTTTGATGATCTTGACACAAGAACAAGAACTATGCTCATGAATCTAGTTTCAATCCCCAGACCTCTGTTTCATTTTTTAACAAGCTTGACACAAAAAAATGAGCTATGCTCATAGCTGGTTTCATTTTTTAACGAGCTTGAAATCAAAAAACCATGCTCAAATATGGTCTTCTTTATCACGACTTTCAAGAGGACAATGCTCTCGAAGGAAACCATGTCAAGGGACAAAACTTGGTCATGGCATCCAAGATATCTTCATTTGATGGAAGAAACACACTATGGAAGGAACACATGTCAAGGGCCGCGATAGGGGTAAGGAGGTCAGGCTCCAATAGACCTACTGAAGAGATCACCATGTCAACTACTGAATCCAAGTCACAAGTTATTGAGCTTACAATGAGAGGCTCATCTTCATCGGTAGATGAAGGCATGGGAGACAACGTCGCATAATTGATCTGTGGCGGGAGAGATATCATTTGCATATATGAACCGTTTAGGGAGGTCATTGAATCAATGAATGAAATTTGATCAATAGTCACAATTATTCCATCGTGAGGGAAAGATATCATACGCAAAAGAGTTGACACAATAGATTTCATGGAATAGACATAATCTTTCCCAAGGAGTAAATCAAAATCCAAGGGGTCTTGGACTACCTTGACGTCAATAACGAAAATTTCCCCTCCCAAAGTTACAGGAAATTAAGGAAGGACTCCTAAAGGGTGACTGGTTCTTCTATTGAAAGACAACAGATTCTACGTAACTGGAACAAGCTGAGGATAACCCAAAGCTTTCCAAGCAATAGAGGACAAAATACTAACGGACGAACCTTCGTTTATTAGTGTCTGAGGAACATCCCGACCATAAATCTGTACTGTAATATTGAAAGGAATGTGAGAGGGAAGACGAGGTCCAGTTAGCGCACCCCAATAAAAAAGGACGGACTCATTACTTGGAAGGGGTTCCACAGGAGAAGGAGGAATACCCTTGAGCACGGTAGATTATGTATCAATGAGAAAAACATGGGCAGAATCAAGTTTACTCTCTAGCGGGATAGTAGGATCAACCGATGATGGGATCAGATCGACCACTTGAATTACATTCTCCAAGGGGAGAATGGGGTTGACAACTGGAAACGGATCGACCGCTTGGGTTGAACTCTCTAATAGGAGAGTGAGATCGACTGAAGATGGGATCGAATCGACCACTTTTTCAACTGGTTCAAATAAGGATGTGACCAGATTAACTACATGATCAACCAGACTGACCGATGAAGGGACCATATTGATCATTCCATCAACTACAAGGGGGTCGAGAGTAAGCTTGCGATAAGCAACTGGAAGTTGACTTTTGGAACCAGTCATGTTTTCCAATAATTTCAAGGTTTTTTCCATACGAGGGAAAAGGTGAGTTTGATGACTCCCTCCACATAACATACATGGGAACTTGACTCTACTTTTCTTCTTCCCAATGATATATTGACTAGTTGATGGTAGGTCATCAACATGTTGTTCAGAGGATGACGACATGGGTTGGTAAGGGTGTGTAGACCATGCTTCTATAACCTTGGATAGACCAAGGAAATATTTAAGAAGATGGCTGCCCTTACAAAGCCTGCAAGGGTACTTGGGTTTACGGGTTGTTTGGGTGATCTTGGCATCATCAACACTCCTAGAATGATTATCAGTAACTAGTGGTTTTCCAACATGTCCAACAGTGGTTGGAGGTTTAGACCCTTGCTTATTTTTCTTCTTCTTCTTCTTTTTATCCACCAATTTACTAGCTTCAGAGCTTTCACTCGATGAAGAAGATGAAATGAAAGAAGACCTTGCAAGTGGAGAAGGTGAAGAAGATCTTACTGTTGAAGAAGGTGAAGGATCAACATGAGTTTGATGATATTGGGGGGAAGCACTTACAACCGAAGCACTAGCTGCATTCGAGATTACCTGAGTCGAAATAAACCATACTGGTAATCCAATTGTGAGACCTGGAAGGCTCAAAGTAGCAATGTAAGGAGGACCAACATTTTTGTAAGAAGGAAAAACAAAAGGTTCCCCTGGAAAAGGGGTTCCTTCATTGGTCATTCCTGGAATTGACGCCATTAAACATAGATCCAACCTAGAGTCTTCTAGGGAAAACAAACAACACACGCTAAAAATCTAGGAAGTAAACAAGAAAACAAAACCTTCTTATAATGAACGCACTAGTTGGTGATGAAATCCAACATCGCAAGAACAATTTAAGAAGGGGTTGAGATAGAAGGGGTTGAGATAGAGAGGGTGGAAAATTTATTTGACGACCTGCTTAATGGACTTATGCCTTGGTGAAAGCTCCCACACATAAACGTGGGTATACCCTCCAAGTAGCCCGAGTGAGTTTGGCCAATGTCAATTCCAGGTACCGTGAAGACTTTCCCCTCCACGATCACCTCGTGTAAAGACCCTAAAGAGACAGGCCACTAAGGTTACAAATTATGACAATGATGCCTAGGGAAATAGTCGACAGGCTGATCCACGTGCAAATGCAGGGTATCTAAGCCTGAAATCAACTCGAGAAGGTCCCCACAGGATTTTCTTCTCAAGTGACCCCCAATAATACGTGCAATCTCTACACTAAGACCAACAAAGCAGGGTGAGTAACTCTGCCAATATTAATGCAACCTCGTGATTGACCCTTGTGTTAGAAGGGCTTCCCAGGATAAAATGTAGCAAGTGTACTTCACCGCTCCCTAACTCAATATTCTATGTTTGTTTGCAGCTTTGGAAAGTTATCTTCCACACCTATTCCAAATCCCTACAACTATTCTAATGTATGTTTTCTACCAGAAAATATAAAAATTTCTAATCAATTTTAATAAGCGCTTTATTTTTAAGGATTTTTTTACTCAGGAGAAAAATGGCGTGGACGAGATGATGTTTTGACTGGCTCTAAACAATGCAAAGAAATGAGAATGCAAATATTTCACTTCGATGAAAGTTATATTACGAGAAGGAGAAAACGTTTATCATTCCTAGATGCACAATGTCCCAAAATTTTATTAAACTCATCAATATCAAGAACTTTAAGAAATGAGCTATAGATATTGTACACCAATAAGCGATTCTTGGCCCCCCAATCTAATGCAAAGAAAAAAATTCCAAAAACCATGCAATTTCGCTACTTCAAATGCAAGGATGTCGCCAATCTAATGCAAAGAAAAAAAAAATTGTTTCAAAGATAGATAAAAGTAGATTCAAAGCTATCAAGCAGACTGTAATCAGACCCAACAAATCACCCCAAAACCATATCTAAGATCTGGGCAAGAAAAACCATCAAAAATCAAAAATTTTCACAATCGTCGCAGGTTGTAGACTAACACAGAGCGATGATCCTTGATCATCGCAGGCTAGAGAACAAATACAGTGCGACAACATCACACAGTGTCAAATGGGTAGGGTGTGTTGATCCTATATCGTCACACTGTCTCTCACAATAGGGTGCAATGATCAAAGGAAAAATGGAAAAAATAAAAAAGCAAGAAAGTTTTTCCAGTGAGGTTTAATAGTCAAAGAGTCAAATTGGATCTCCCAGTGACTCAGAAAACAGAACCCAGACAATCAAAGAAAGAAATCAAGACAAACTAGGAAAACAATCAGTTCCCCAATATGGTTGCCAATTTTGTTATCGAATTAATCGTTAAGTGCGGAAACAAATGGATCTCCCTAGTTTCACCCCTAACTAGAACAAAACAAGACAGTATATAAAACTTTTCCTAAGTTTTAATTATCAAGCATACTAACTAACAAGAGATAAATGACTACATTTTAAACATCGTTTGTCCTCGCTAGTGTCATCCTCGCTCCATTCCAAGGCTTATGGGATGTTGAACCTATAAAAAGACACAAGCCAATGAAGTGAACACAACAATGTATACTCAACAAAACCTATGTATGTGATCAAGGAGTCATACAATAAAATAAGACCAATTTTATGGGAAAGAAATGTATCATTGTATCAAAGAATGTGGAAGAAAGGTACAACTCGATGCCTTGATTTTGTTAGGTTCCTTCCAATAGTTCCTTGCTTCCCACACACTTTTGCTCCACGGATTCAGAGACCGACAATATATCTTGACAAAGAAAATCTCAAAGCCAACTTACAAGCTCCAAAAACTCCAAGCTACCGAACTCAAGAACTTTCCAACATTTCCAATCTAACTTTCTCCATGAGAGATCCTCTCTTTTTATAAGATAAAGAGGATAGGGTGAGGAGGTTAGGATGATACCACTAAATAAAAAAAGTGAGTAATATCCAAACCGATTGAAGGCCACCTCACCATAGAATCTTCTCCTTCTAGAAGCATCGAGAAGATGCTCGTTTTTCCCACGTACGAAAATAGTCGCACCCCTAGAATTGAGCAGAGTGTGACGACATCGTAAGCTAGGTATCGTACAACATGCGACGATCTGGGATCATCGCACCCCTATAAATGGATAGGGTGCGGCGATCCTCCTTACTAGGGTTTTTACAAAGGAAAATATGATTTCATCTCTCAAGCAAAGTTATTCTCCCTTATTTCTTCAGGAATTCAGGCCACTGGTCCCTCTAAAGACAACAGATAGGTTTACATAATTAATGGTCATATGGATGATGAAAATAATGTGTAACAGTAGCACCCCCCAGAAAAATTTTGCTGCCTTGAGAAACATGTCACATATTTAGGTGGTTTTTCGGTACATGGTTTTCGCCAATGGTTTTCTATTTCCGGTTAAGGAATTAAGGTTGTTGACTAATCCAAGTCATTGGGTTAGGGTTTTGGATGCCGCTAGATCCTATATGTATATTGTATTGTAAAAAATGTATTACTACGAATGAATATAGCATATGTTGGTTTTCCCAGTTTGGGTTTCCAGGGGAAAAATATCTGTGTAATGTTTGTATTTGCCATTGTATTTTTCTATTCTTTTACTGAAAATATGTTTGCAGTAAATATTGTACAAGTTTAAAATCTACATCATGAGCCTCCCCATCCAAGTGTAGAGTGGAAAACTTGATTGCCTCTACCTCTGTCATCGGGTTAAGATGGAAATAAGTGTCCAACTTATGTACCCATGCTCGAGTTATGGTCCTGTCAGATCCATCAAAGGAGGGTATCGTCATCTTCCATATCTTGTGCATAAGATCATAATTCTATTGATACAATGTTCCCCTGGGTATGTTCTTTATATTGAGGTTGCAATAGTCATTGTAAGACATTTATGTCTGGATCTTGTTTTCCACTGAGTGGTAATATTTGTGGTATTTAGAGATCTCGTCAACCAGATCCGGCAAGACCTACTCTCCTATAGGTTGTTCCACAAGGAATAAGGATAACAATGGTCTAGGTTTCCTCCTATTCCCTGTCTGTATAACACTATGTTCTAGAATATGGGTATTTCTACCCTCTGCATGCGTTCTCCCATGACTGTCAGTTGACCTCGTTTTCCCTTTCTTTCCTACCAGTTGTACAAGTACTGCAAGGTTCTGTTGCTAGGTTTGAATAATCCCATCTTGTCTCTAATCGACTGCTTCTTGGTTCTGGTTAGCCTCCTCCTGGCCCTTATTAAACTGATTTAGTAGTCCAAACACATGATCTATTGTGATCTTCTAGTTATCATCTGTGTTTCCTTCTGATTCTAACTCTATTTTATTTTCTTCTACTTCTCTTTCAAGTGAACTTCGAGAAATTCCTCCACGCCCTTTCCTTCTAGGCATCAATAAAATCACAAGTTGGCAGAATCACTAGCTCTGATACCACTGTAATGTCTACAACTAGGCTAGGTGGGAATATTATGTTAAATGTCCCAAAATTTGTTATTTCTTCTTGTGTACATGTGCCAAAAACTTGTATTAATGGTGTTGTTAACTCCTTACAATAGTTGGTTCAAATAGGAACATTGTCAAACATATTGCATGCATCCATTACACAGAAAATAGAGCAGATAATCATGGCATCCTATTATGTATGGAAACACCCCAAAATATCATCAATACAATGATGTCTAATGGTTGTAATAATAGCTACAAAATACTCCTAACACATATATCTAATAGCTTCAAGGTAGTTGCAAAATATGCTACAGAAACAATACAAAGAAAACCTGGAATGATGCTAATCTATGATTTCCACTGCTCCAAGACTCTCCAAGCCTTACGTTGTTATGCTCCAATAATGTTCACTCTGGAAGAAACCCTATGTTATCTCCTGCAACCCTCACGAACCTGATTCAAACAGACTACTACAATCCTTGATCGCACAGGTCCTCGCGGGATGATTGTGAGTCGTCTAGTGGGGCCTCGTAGGACAACCTGTGCTCAACCCACGAGGGTGCCTCCTTTCACCACTTTCCTTAAATCCTCCTGACACTTATAGATTCTACGATCAACCTCCTCCGAAAATGTCGTAAATACCTTGTGTAAGTTTATATTCCTCCAAACTCTCTCTAGGATGATACCAAACACCAAAATGAACTCAAATGAGGACTCCATATGAATCCTCCTCCTTGTCTAGCTAGGGTGTATATTTCACCATCGAAACTAAACTAAAATGGAAGGGTTTTGCAAAATCCTAACAATAACTTGTCTAGAATACCACATCGACAAGTGATCAAATCATAATGCCAAAGAGAGGGGTTAGTCCTCTATTTATCCTTCCTCCGGACCTTCTAGATATTTCCCCTTTTTTTTTACCAAATCAAACCCTCGCTTTATTTTCTCTCCAATTCCATTTAAATATAATTATTTATTTTATTTAATGTCACTTTAGGATTTTTCATTCTTTTAACCTAGTGACATCAACTAAACTTACTTGACTCTCTTTTTCCTTGTTGACTATGGCGTACGAGAGTCATATAGGCTATGCATTCATCCTCCATCATGATCGTTTGGAAGGGGACATTACAGGAGTCCAATAACATGTTGACATAATCTCACATCAATGCACACCTATGGTTTCTTATAACACTAGGAAAACCATCAATAATATTTGTAATCAATGTATTCATATTTTCATTTTGAATTATCCAAATCATAATGATCGACATAATCAATTATGCCAAACTAATGCATAATTAATTCGTGTAAGACGTTATATAAATTTATAAGTAAACCAGTCAATTATCATCATTTTAAATTCAATCATATAATAAAATGGCATGTTCCATCATCATAATAACAATAAAATAACTACATCATTTGTAGGTCAGCTAGAACCCTTCATTACACCCTTTCATTAGGATCATCTTATCACACCTCATATTGTATTATGAATTAGATATATTGTAAACAAAAGTTTCCCCCTCGAAGTGGACCGTATTCATTTACTTCTTGTCATTTTTAAAGTGTTGGACCATAAAATTTGGTATCAGAGCATCGATCCTAGGTTTTTTCTTCTTCAAGTGAGTCATTTTACCATTTTCGCTATAAATTTTTCTAGGGCCTATTCAAATATAAAAAATTGGAGCTTACTTAGAAGACATATCAAGGTACATGTGGTAAAAAATTTAGATTTTGGTAATTATACTTTTGGAGATATAGCCTATGGAAGATAGGGTTCTCGAGTCATCTTGAATTATGTTTTAAATGAGTCATATTGGGATTTCTGCTATAAATGTTTTATGGGGGGTTTCAGACAATGAAATTTTATGGAGACCGAGGAGACATATCCTAGTACAAGTAAGCCAAATTTCAGATTATGGTGCGCTATACTTTTGGATATATAGTCCATGGAAGACAAGGCTTGTGACTAATCCTGAAATCAATTTTAAAAGAGCCATCTTGAAATTTTTCTCTATAACTTTTTTTTGTGAAGATTCTGACTCTAAAATTTTCAAAATCATGAGGAGAAATATTTAATTACATGTGACAAAATTTTCAGAATTTGAATCATCATAATTATCGAAATATATCTTGTGGAAGTTAGGATTGTTTACTAATCCTAAAATTAGTCTTAAGTAAGACATTTTGCTATGTTTTCTATAATGTTTTATCAGTGGAGGTTCATACTGTGAATTTTCAGGAGTTTAAGAAGTTATATAAGAGTACTATAGGTCAAAATTTCAGACTTATAAGGATTCAATATATATATATATATAGATAGATAGATAGATAGATAGATAGATAGACATAGATATCATGACAAAGGACAATCGTCCAGTCATATTCCAAATTAAGGGTTTGAAAGTGATGCCAACGCCCTCAACCCGCGGGTCGAAAGTCCACGTCAGCACAGGATCTTTCCGCTTTCCATGGCCCGAAGAACTCTAAGGCTCTTTTATTTCCCTATCAGGAAATCTACACATACAGAACTCTCTCTCTCTTGGGATCTCCCTTTTTCCACTCGGGAGATCGGACTTCGCAACTTTGCGATGTCAGTGGTCTAGCATTGGACCCTCGTATCCCCGAAGCCCGACAACAGTCAACGCTGACTCTTTCTTTTTCCTACCGGGACTTTCCCTATCACGATTTCGACGATCGCGATGTCGAGCAACTCGATTTCCCGACTCCCGAAATCCTGATATGCCAATCCTCCGATACACGTGTGAGTTGACCTTCAACGCTTCCTCACCTCATCGGTATTTCAGACTTCGCAATATCGCGAATCCTAATGCACTAATTTCGGGATTTCACTCCTCGAAAATCCAAAACATCTGCCACATGTCCACCTGCTGACCTCGTTGTGGCCCACACAAATCTTCTTGGCTGTCGGGATATCGCGTTTCACGATTTCGCGATTCCTGTTGCAATGTTTACGAGACTTCCACCCATGAAACCCCGATGCACGTATTCACGTGTAAATCCGACGACTCTTATGGCTCGGATCTACGGTCCTGCCCCTCTTGAGCTTTGAACTGTCAGGGAATACTCGTGGTATCTCCCCTACTCTTCTGTGAGATCTAACGGCTCACGGTATTTCGCTAACTCTCCTCGGAGAATACCGACCGTCCGTCCTTCCTTGGCGATTCCTGCGAATGACCAAGTGTTCCTCCACGAAAACTTGTTCGTCTGCTTAAACACTTCACGGCACAAGCTCTATGTGCTTCCCTTGACGATTACTTGAAGGTCCTCTACCTCCTGAGCTTTTCCCATGACTTTGCGTCGAGCCTTAAAGAAGAATCTTGTGCGCACTCCCTGTGGCAACCTTCGAACACTTCCAAGTGTTGAATTCCTTGACTCTGCGCACACCTGCAGCAGCAGTCCTTCAATACTTCACTCAGTTTCGCAACCCTGATACTTCACTCATCCTGCGCACTCCTTGCACAGCTCCTATTCCCTACTGCACTTATGGGTGAACGAGAACAAAAGTTAAACTATCTTAGCCCTTTGTCAGCGCACTCCTTGTGGACACTTCAACTGAACTCCTTGCAGAAAATATTACTCAGATAGAGAAACAATTGAACCTCATTCCTACTTCCTCTCAGACTTCAAATGCAAACATGAATTTATATACACATCATATAAAGCAAATGTATAACAGGAAGCAAACATTCATGAGCATATCATTCAGCATCAATACACAGAGAACAAACACAAAACCATGAATTTGAATCAACCTCTTCTATTAATCCAAATATTTGTACATGGGTGTTCTTACACATCTCTCTTCATGCTCTTTCTCTTCTTCCTACTTCAATAATGTTACAATACACAATGAGGGTGTCTATATCCCGTTTCCCCCTTGCGCTCTAAAACTGTCTAATCTAGAATTAAATTCCATCTACCTGCATTAACTACTATAAATGCCTTCTACCTACTAAGGACGAGAGCAATCTGCTCAAGGTCCATTTACATTTTACAAGTGCGCTTCTTCTTAATTATCACATTTAAGATTGTGCATCAGTTCCAAGATAATTTCAAAATGTGTGTTGGCTTGTCCAGTTGTCTTCTGCTTCTGCGCTGGCTCACTTGAGATGTTGGCGATGCTCCTGCATCATACTCCCTCACTTGAAAAATTTAATGGGCTCCTGTCCATGAGCTCGTGCACGGTCTATCCATGCTTCAGTATCTCCTCTTCAGTCTCCCAGCTGGCATCTTCAACTGGATGGTCCTTCCACTTGACCAAATACTCGAAGTATTCTTTCCTCCTGGTCTTCTTACCAATTCTTCTATCCAGTATGCACTCCATATGTGGTTTATCTGCAACTGGCATATGTTTTTTCCACTGGATCACTGGCTATTCATTTTCTACTCCTGCTTCCTCAGCCTTATATGGGTACAAATCTGAGATATTGAATATCAAAGAAATTCCGATCCCATCGGGTAATTCAATCTCATAAGCATTTGCCCCAAATTTCTTCAAGACCTTGCAGGGTTCAATTTTCTTCATCTTAAGCTTATTATATGTTCCCCTCTGGAACCTTTCTTTCCTCAAGTGTGCCAGAATCAAGTCACCAACTTCAAACTGAAGTTGTCTTATGTGTTGATCTGCTCTACGCTTGTACTCCTGGCTTGAATTCAGCAATCGTTCCTTCACCTTACTGTGAAGTTCTTTCATCGCCTCTGAAAATTCTTCTGCACTAGCACTCCTAGTCGCAGTCTATTCTGAATCCCTCAACTCAGAAATTCCTCTCGGTTGCATGCCATATACAACCTGAAATGGACTCTGCCCTGTGCTCCTGTTGACTGAATCGTTATAAGAAAATTCTGCCTGCGGCAATATATTGTCCCACTGGCTATG
>SNQJ01S0118892.1:0-27441 GCA_010110895.2 Picea sitchensis
AGAGCCCCACACTCATTCACCCCCCCTCTAAGTGTGGTAGGTGTGTCCAACACCAACAAGCTATTACACTAAATTATTTATCCAAGAAACAAACTCCAAGTAGTACCTTTAGTGTAATTAATTAAAATATGCCCAATAATAACCCTGTTTTACAGAAATCGTCAGAATGCAATGGAACCAAGAAAAAATTGTGCAGAAATGATTCTGATGATGAATAATGGGAAATAAACTAAGTTGGGCCCCATACAACTCCCCCAAACCTTCTGGGACCATCGATGACCTAGTCTCATCCCTCTGACCTAGCTAACTCAAGCCTCCTGCTGTAACTCTAATTGCACAATTAGGGAATCCAAAAGTGGGGACATGACAATCCTCCCTCCCCAAATATTTATTTTCCTCAAGCAATGTCATCAAAATCCTATGATCAATAAGATGAACCCAACTAAAACTGTGAGTGATTCCTGGGTCCCAAACCAATTTGAAAGAGGTGGAGCACCTACTTCCCACAATACTGTCCTTCCATGTACTAACATAAGAGGCCTCCTAAAGAACAACAATCAATAGAGAAACACATACTATAAATACTTGGTCCACCCCTCATAGAATATCCCACCTAAGATACCCATCCAATGCTCCATATGAATAATCTCCTGAAAGTAATGGTTGGTTCTACCATCTGTAACAATAATTGAACTATCAGACAATGTAATCCCAGTGTCCCAAACTAGAGCTAAAAAGGAACCACCATGTCAACGCTATGCCACTCTGATCATCACTTCCAGAATGATGTGCCCAGTCTTCATCCTTGATCCAGGTGGATATCGGTGGCCACCCACCTTTTCCGACTAACTCAAAATAGTTTTCTGGCAATTTTGGCAATTTACTATTTTTAGTAGGTTTCAACTTTCAGGGCCATTTTGAGGGCCTAAATGAAGGATTTTCTAGATATAGGTTCTCAATTATATCCAAAATGCATAATTGAGCCCCCAAAATGAATCTCCTCGATGATACCTTTCCAATGAGCTATCATACACCTAAAACAAAGATCGTATGAAAAAGTTACGACCCCGGGAAGTTGATGTACTAACTTACCCAAACGGGGCCCACATGACTTTTGGTGCTTCATCTCCTAGGGTTAGGTTTTTGGATGTCTAGGGTTTTTGGAATTCCTGTTTATTGTAAAAATGCCTTCAGAGCCTCATTATAGTCATCTTCTTGTGAATGTGAGTAGCCGTCACATCTCTTCTCAGAGATAAGCTACCACCATTCTAGCGAGTCTTTCACTTTGTATTTTTATAGTCTTTGTACATTTCTTTCATTGATAGAAATTATTTATTACTGTATATCTGTGTTTATGGTTGCATATCTGATACATTTCTGTTATATTATTGAAAATCTGTGATATCTTTGTGCATTTCTTTATTATATCTCCAATCTCATTTCATGCCGAAAATAATCTGGATCAATCCTCCTCTCCTAGAAACCCAAGCTTAAATCCCTAAAGGGACTGAAACCACTATCTTGAATCATCCCCTTCCAAGGTGTCTCAGTGAATTCTAAGTCTGCAAATCCAATGCCAACCTAAATCCTGGGTATTAGAAAATAAATTTGATCCTGCTATGTAGAGTAAGTCTCAACCNCCCTAAAGGGACTGAAACCACTATCTTGAATCATCCCCTTCCAAGGTGTCTCAGTGAATTCTAAGTCTGCAAATCCAATGCCAACCTAAATCCTGGGTATTAGAAAATAAATTTGATCCTGCTATGTAGAGTAAGTCTCAACCTCCCTTCTACTGACATCCCAAAAATAAAGAAGACCAATCACTGTCACAACTCTATCGATCATCATCATCATCTGAAGCAATCTATCACTCAAATGAATGCCCAGATCCCACCACCAAATTGGAAGTCCACCATTCCCAATTCCTATTGACTTCCACTTTGCTATATTGATAACCATACAAATGAGCCAAGTGCCTGATATGCCATCATCTAGTGGAAGCCAAGTACTAGGGATAAACTTTGTTCCTGCTAATCTGTTTAGCTCCTGCCAAACAACACTGAAAAATCTGCTATCTTGATCACTATCAACATACTGAAGTAAACCATGGATTCTAAACACCTCCCTAGAAAGTAGCTCTGCCAACTATGGTGCCTCATACTCATACAAGTACCCAGAATGCCCTGCCAGATGTGTATCATGCATATCCCTCATGATCCTCTCCCTAAGTGTAGATTCGGGAACTAGATATATGTGACCTCCATAGTAGATAATTCCATCCACCACTCTGCTAGCTGAAATATTTATGCACCAATCCCATATATCCTGGATCTCCTCTTGTGCACCTTGCACACTAACCACATATTCCAAATTACAAATATTGGTCATGTCCATAATACCCAGTGACTCATCCAACTACCACACATGATCCATCCACCCATGTCCTATTGTATGTAATGAGAGTATCAAGGAACAAAAAAAAAATCCTCCGTGGCTACAAGAAAGACTAGAAAGTGTCAGGTGCATTGGTAATCCCCACTGGTATGACCAAGAACTCATAATAGCTTCTGAAAGTAGTCCTGTGAGTATCCTGCTTTCTATCTCTGACCTGGTGATATCCCAATCGAAGATCAAACTTCGAGGAATATATTGGACCATGAAGCTCATCCATCCACTCATCGATCTTGGGTAAATCAAACCTAAATGTATGCTCGATGCCCATGATAGGAGGTCTTCCTAGTGGAAATACTCCAAAAACCCATTGTGCACTGCCGCTCACCAATTTATACCACTGTACACCACTTCATACCACTACATCATCCTATACCACCCTGTGTCATGTATGCATGCTTGTATCCATTACTCCCCTAATGACAACTGAACCTCTATCCCAAAGTGATGTGTCCTCATCAATAGTGTCATCTAATACTGGATCCCACATGGATGTATCCCCATCTGAACTTTCTTCAATATCCATGCGTACATGCTCAAATTTCGCAACTATAATCTTCAATGAGCTCTCTAAAAGTGGGGAATCCTACAACTCTTGCGCATCAATAGACTCTACGCCATATCCCTCTACAACCACCTACAAGTCTGAACACTCCTCATGCTCACCCATCACATGAGGCTCCCCTATCAAACTATCTCTGTCACTGATATCCTTATGATAAAAGGCCAACACATATGATTGGACATCTATTGAAAGTGATAAAAGAGACATATGACTCAAATCCTCCCGAAGCTACCCCACCTCATTCTCTTTATCCTCTAGCGCTCCATGGTACATATTTCCAGTCACTAGAAGGTAATCTCTATCCATAAAGAGATGCTGGTAGTCATACTCCATAACTGTCACTGCCTCTTGGAGTGTTTGAAAATCCACAATGGAAAACTCATCTCCCAAACTATCATGTGGCTCTCCAACAATACCCTTCCACCACTTTGTGTGTAACATCAAGGTGCTCCATGGATGCCACCATCATATCCTCACTAACCTTCAGTTGCCTCTCCAAATGGTGTGGCTCTCCATAAAATTGCTTCCCAGTATCCTTTGTGCTATTGTGGCCCTCAAGAAAGTGCACCTCCTATGAAATAATATCAGTCTCCAAAGGTGACTCATCTAGTGCCACCACCTCTATACAATATGGAAGTGTTAACTCCTCCTCATGATCTGGCCTACTATCAACCTATCTATCACCTGTGCAAGTGTCATCGAATGATAAGTTCATTGTTGGAGTTACTTCACACACACCTAGGATTTATTTTTCCTAAGGCTTTTCCTTGTTTATTATTCATAATTAGTCATTGTCCAATCTCCTATATTTTAGGAGAGAATATTCCGCCTGGAGAGTATTCTCTTCAGTTGACACTTCAATTTGACTAGTTGAGTTGAGTCTATATGTTGCATTGGTTTTGTCACCATGAAACATTGGGATCATCACCATGCTAATGCAAACTTGACTTGGTATCATCACTAGAATGGTTAATCACCCTTGATTCCTTGATCTACTCCACACTACACTCTATTTTGTTAAGTAACTGAAGACTGGTTGACTATTTAACTCAGCTAGGTGGCAGTTCACTCCCGTAACTTCTTGAGAGACTAGACTAGGTGGAATTTCACTCCCATAATTGCTGGTGTGTGTCCAGATCACTCTATACCATCACTATGGCACATTGTTTCTCCTTCAGTGCGCATTCATTGAGTTATACATAGTATATCATGTGTAAATTATTCATTATTAATTATGGTTAATGATAATTCTTCTATTCTTTCTCTCCTTCTTCTTCTTTCTCAATTTCTCTTTGCAAATGTATGTATTACTTTCTATATAGATCTATTATGTGTAGGTTCAACACATTTACATTGTATGATATCCGACAGACTGCTAAGCAAAAGATACACTAAATGTTTTTGCAGGTACAAAAGATTGAAGACATTGGAAATATGGATTTCCAAAAAGAATTCATTCTTACACCTTACAACTACTTTGCATGGAAGGAGAGAATAATGATTCATATTTGAACCAAATTATTGTATAGGTTAACCTTGAATACATATATAGAATCGACAACATCCATATAAAAAGCCAAGTACTTAAATCAGATGGATGAAGCACTCAGAACGATTTGCAGTCTTATTTCTCCCGATCTCCTTTTTCACATATCTTCTTGTAAGACTCCCAATGAAGCCTAGGACACCTTGCAAGGGCTCTTTGGAAAACAATATGAAATGAGGGGACACATGATGGAGGTGGAAATTCTCACATTTGATCCAAAAATCTTCGACAATATCCAATATTTCTTTACAAAATTCAAGGATTTACCGTCGCAACTCAAAGATTATGGGGTTGATAAATCTAAGGAGGAGAAACAAATGGTTCTCACCATTCTCTTCAAACTTGGTCCTAAATTCTCTGTATTCGTGTCCACATTCCATTCTGTCAGATTCACCTCTGGAGCCACCTGGAAGATGCCTTCTCTTGAGGACTTTATCGAATCCCTGACACAAGAGCAAACCAAGCTCATCAACATGGGAAAAATCAAAGGCCCAAAGGTGCATGCACTTACTGTGCAAGATGGAAGCCACCAATATCAGAAATCTAAAGATAAAGACAAAAATAAAGCTCATGCACATCCAAAGAAGGAAGGGTACACAAAACCCTTCACCGATGCCTCCAGATCCAAAGGGGGAAAGAGAAGAAAAGGGGAGAAATGCATGTACTGTCACAAAGGATTCCATCTAGAATCTGCATGCATGCATGAAAAAAATACATCTAATGTCTCAAATTCTTCAACAAAAAAAACTTGGAAATCGCATGCCTGAGGGTGCAAAGAAGAAGAAGCTAGAAGATCTGAATCCCAAGAAAGGAAATTCTAGCCATGCCTTGATTATCATCAACTCCTCTCCCGATGCTTGGATCATAGATTTAGGAGCATCACATCACATGGTTTCCTCAAAAGAAGTATATTATTCATTGGATGCATGCAAAGGTCCTCCTATTCTGATGGGGGACATCTCTTCTATCGAAGTCACCGACAAAGGAAGGATTAAACTCACCAATGAAATCTTCGAGAATGTGTTGCATGTTCTCGAAATTTTCGTCAATCTTCTCCCTGTGTATCAGATGACGAATTTCGACACCAAAAATAAATTCATACTCACACCAAATTCCATGGACATATATGACATGCAAACCAACTCCAAGGTTTCTACCGGTGAGGTAAATCATCGGTCTAGATTGTATACATTTTCTGAATTCATTGAACTTGATTCTTCTTTACTGCTTACTCATGCTGATGAAAATAGTAGGATGTGGTATGAAAGGTTTGGACATTTGAATTTAAGATACATGCAACAACTTAGAAAACAAATATTGGTAGATGGTCTACCAGAGATCCAGTTCTCTAAGGGAGTATGTGAGGGATGTGTTTTCGGAAAACACCCTCAAGAGAAATTCGATAAAGGAAAGTCTTAGAGAGATTCTGCACCTTTAGATATGATCCATAGTGACCTTATGGGTCCCTTTCTGCATCCATATATCAAAAAAGAGAGGTTTGTTCTCATTTTTGTTGATTATTTCTCACGTTTTACATGGATTTACTTTTTCAGGAAAAAATCCAAGGTCTTTCAACACCTCAAAGATTTCAAATCCCTGGTTGAGACACAGTCTGAAAAGAATATCAAAGTCCTCCGAACTAATAACGAGTGAGAGTATTTCAATCATGAGATCCATGATATTTTCCATGAGGCAGGGATTCATTTGCAACACACAGTTCCCTATACTCTGCAGCAAGATGGAGTTGTTGAGTGGAAAAACAGATCTCTAAAGGAGATGGCATCTTTCATATTCCATGCAAAGTCACTACCATAGAGACTATGGGCTGAAACATTTAATTGTGAAACATACATCCAAAACAGATCTCCCCATAGATCTTGTCAAGGATAAGACCCCCTATGAAGCTTGGAGTGGCCTCAAACCAGAAGTGACCCACTTTCATATTTTCGGTTCACGTGCATGGGCCCAGATTCCCTCTGAAAAGAGGAAGGCACATGATCTAGAGAGAACTAAGTGTATTTTTGTTGTATACCTCGATGGTGTGAA
Source organism: Picea sitchensis (assembly GCA_010110895.2). NCBI lineage: Eukaryota > Viridiplantae > Streptophyta > Pinopsida > Pinales > Pinaceae > Picea > Picea sitchensis. Next base: position 6,609 of record SNQJ01S0118892.1, read on the forward strand.
GGGATATATGCTTATTGATCTTTCCTCGGGCTGACTCATCATTGAGCATAGTTTCCAATTCGAGGAAAGTGTCTCGCATGTACCTCAACAATCGCATGAAACCACCTTCATTCTTCCACCTGTTTGAGATGATTAGAATGCACATGCTGACTCTTCTTCAGATGTGATTTCTGATTCAGAGGACTCAAAAGATTCATATTTAGAGTTATTATAGTCATATGCAGAGTCAGAGCATCCATATGTCTTTGTAGAGACAGTTCAGAGGCCCAAGTGGGAACATTCTACTCATCAGGATGTAGGGGATCTCGTTGTTGATCGAGCTGATACTAGAAGGACTCGATCTAATTTTTAGGAGCCTCATGTTTCACTCACTACCACTGAATGATTTCCCTCTAGGAATATTTTCTTGGTTCAGTCTTCATATCCACAGTCTTATGGTGAGGCTGTTGGAAATCCCTTATGGGAATCCGCCATGCAGGAGGAGTACAACTCCCTCCTCGAGAACTAGACTTGGGATATAGTTACCATTCCTTCTGGGAGGAAACTTGTCAGATCCAGATGGGTCTACAGGACCAAGAGTGCAATAGATGGATAGATTAGTAGATACAAATCTAGGCTTGTTGTGAAAGGCTTTCAACATGTGCATGGTATTGAATATGATGAGACCTTATCTCCAGTAGTGAAGATGGATTCCATATGATTGGAACTTTCCATTGCAGAAACCAAGGGATGGGAATTCCATCAGATGGACGTGAACAATGCATTTATTCATGGTGATCTATTTGAGGAGATCTATATGGAGAAGCCACATGAATTTATGCAAGACTCATATTTGGTTTGTCGACTGAAGAAGTATCTTTATGGCCTCAAGAAGGCTCTGAGGGCATGGTATGCCAAGATGGATTCCTACTTGTTGTCACATAAATTTGTACATTGTAAATCAGACTCGAATGTCTACATCCTCAGGACAACTTATTCACTTATACTCTTAGTTTTGTATGTTGATGATTTGTTGATCATCGATTACTTGAATTCAACGATTACTGCAGTAAAGAGGATTCTACATGATAGGTTTTTGATGATAGACATGGGTTTGATACACTTATTCCTTGGACTCGAGATCAGTCAGGATGCATCAGGCATCAAACTGTCTCAGGCCAAGTACGTACAAGATCTCCTTGAGATATTTCACATGATAGAATGCAAGTATGCTCCGACTCCTTTCCTATCAGGATTCAAACTTGAGGATGGAGGGGAGACTCCATTGGTTGAAAACACACTGTACAAAAAACCAGTGGGGAGCTTGTTGTATCTCGCACACTCTAGATTAGAGCTCTCCTATGTAGTTGGTGTAGTTTCCAAGTTCATGCAGGAGCTGCATGAGCTACATTGGAAGGATGCAAGCATATCCTTCGATACGTATACGGCACCATCACCTTTGGGATTCATTATGCAACAAAATCTACATTATATTTCATCGGGTTTACTGATTCTGACTGGTCTGGCAATAACATTGATCGCAAGTCCACATCTGGTTACTCACTCAGTATTGGTTTTGGGTCTATCTGTTGGTCGAGCAAGAAGCAAGCTGCCATTTCTCTATATTCAGCCAAGGAAAAGTATAGAGGGGTAGTTAACATAAATATTCAGGCTATGTGGCTACAACATTTTCTCATTGATTTGGGAATTCAGTTTCATTGGCTGATCATCATCTGGTGTGACAACCAGAGCACTCTGAAGTTTTGTAGAGATCCAGTTCAGAGGAAGTGGAAGAAGCACATCGAGATCCATGTGAACTACATCTGGTACTTAGTACATGAGGGGATCATCGACCTACAGTTCTATCCTTCAATATAATAGATGACAGACATCTTCACCAAGACCTTCACTGAGAAGAAGTTCCATTCTCTGCGAAGTCATCTTGGAGTGAAGGACACTTTTGACAAGCAATTGTAGTTCTTGTTTTTACATACATTGTACCTTGAGGGGTGGTTTTTCCCATGAGGTTTTCCCTTTTTCCTCACTTTATTTTAGTGTATCTTTTGTATTTGGGTACCTAGCATGGCCTCATTGTCGGGACCCATTCTTTATTTTCACCATAGTGATGTTCAGGGGGGGTGTTGGAATTACTTAACACACACCTAGGATTTATTTTTCCTAAGGTTTTTCCTTGTTTATTAGTCATAATTAGTCATTATCCAGTATCCTATATTTTATGGGAGAATATTCCACCTGGAGAATATTGTCTTCAGTTGGCACTTCAATTTGACTAGTTGAGTTGAGTCTAGATGCTACATTGGTTTTGCCACCATGCAACATTGGGATCATTACCATGATAATGAAAAATTTCCTTGACATCATCACCATACTGGCACATTACCCTTGATTCCTTGATCTAATCCTCACTACACATTTTTCAGTCAGTTAACTGAAGACTGGTTGACTAGTTAACTCATTTAGGTGGTAGTTCACTCCCGTAACTGCCTGAGAGACTAGACTAGGTGGAAGTTCACTCCCGTAACTGCTGGTATGTGTCTAGATCACTCTAGACCACCACTATGGCACATTGGTCCTCCTCCAGTGCACATTCATTGAGTTATACGTAGTATATCATGTGTAAATTATTCATTATTCATTACGGTTAATGAGAATTCTTCTATTCTTTCTCTCCTTCTTCTTCTTTCTCGATTTCTCTCTGCAAATGTGTGTAGTATTTTCTAGCTAGATATATTCTGTGCAATTTTAACACATTTACAGTCACATATGGATCTAACTTGTTTGCACACTGCTACACTACCTTAATAGAAAGTCTATAGCTATTATAAGAAACCTCCTTCTATTCTCTCACCAAGGAATCTAGTATAAGTGATACCAGCCTCTCTGGAATATCCTCATTCTCATCCACAATACAAGTCGTAATGGATCGCATAAATGTTAACACATTTTCTAGGTGAGCTCCACTGGAAATACATAATAAAATGTTAAACATCTCAAGATTCAAGTCAGCACACCGAATATCTAACATCAAAACACATGACTCAATCTTGGCCATTGACTCAAAACAAGGAACTATCTATATCAGCCAAACCTCAGAAAGTAGTAATAATAAGCCAGAAGGTGTCTCTCAACACATCATTTTTGTATGGGGCATTTGGTGTTGTGATTCTGGTGATCTCACTAATGCATCTGGCCACCATAAGTGACACATCTCCATCCTGGTGTCTCAAAAAATTTGGCATAACTAAATCTTCCCTTAATGGGTTTATTGCATCCAACATAACCTATGAAGGGGATTGATCCACCTTAGATAAAATCTCTGTTGCTCGCTTGAGAATTTTAAGAAGAGTATTTTTGAATGGAGGGAGTGAGTGTAGCTTCATTCCTACCTCAAACACCTATTGTTCCAACTGATTTTCCATCTTTCCTTTATCTATTGTTAATGCTTCCCTCCAAATGTCACAGTTGCAAAGGATCATTGTCTGATACCATTGTAGTTACCAAAGGTACTGTTGTCACAATTTTATCTCACTCTTGTAGCATATGTATAAGTATTTATGAATATTGACTTTCATCAAACAATTATGTTGTAGGTGTTTATTCACTACTAGAGTTTCCAATAAATTGTTGTGTGTTTTATTTGAGTATCTGATGTATTATGTGGGGGTTTACATACAAATTCAATATGTCCAACTTACTTTAATGCATCATAAATACATAACCATAAGCACGAAAATTACCCATATAAAAACTGATTTAAATGAGAAGGAAAACACATCAAAGAAATTTTTATTTATTATCATCTTAACGGAGCAATGGAAGTGGCAACACCTCACCGACTTATTGATCTACTAGCTGGTAATTCCCTCCTTACTGAAGGAGTAATACAAATCAAACATTTTTTTTTCAATGGAACTCCTGTCGTGGTTAGTATTGCTAACCCACATAGATGAAGCACCAATATCCTTTATAACTTGACCTGATAAGAGTAATTTGACCCCATCAGGTAGAAATATTATTTCCAAGGAGAAAACGACATGTCTTCACCAAGAAACTCACCCAATTTCTAAAAGTCGCTCAACCACACTACTTGGTTCAGTTTTCCCATATAAATCAACCAAATAAGATAGATAAATCGGTCCCAGTATGAGTTCTTTCCACAACATAGAGGAAATAAAGTATTCAACCAAAAACCAATTCGTTCTCAACATAAAAATAACACATTAGCAAGTGAGGCACTTCTACTCACATATAGTCGGTCCACAATGAGGGATTTCGACCCTCTTACAGTGATTTCAACCCACAAGAAGCAATAAAATCATACCACATGGGAATACCCTTTTCTCTCATTCCCAGATATGCACCCAATAGTCAAGGAATGCATTCTGTATAATGAGATTCAACCCCCATAAGGATTTCTCAACCTTCTTTAAGAAAGTCGCCCTTCATAAACCCCAAAATCAACTATTACCTCTGCAAACATAGTCACACATGAAGAAAACTTAGTTATTGAATGAAAATCTGCTAACAATGAAGCACGATGAATAAATCAGAGTGATCTCTTCCCACACACTAACTAGCTAATACACATCAAAATGACACACTTAAATATCTCACCTAAGTTTCGCAAGTGTCGTATGCACCTTGGTAAGTGTCACAAGTGTCGTCAAGTGCCGTATTCACCTTACTAAGTGTCGCATGCACTTTTTTATGTTTTTATATGTGTTTTAACCCCTTGAAACCATCAAAGAAAACTTTTCATGATCCCTAAGTCATATTGGAGGAAGAAACCCATCATTTCAAGGCTAGAAACACACTTTTTACTTGAAAAATCGACAATATTTTAGGCATTTTTGAAGGGTAGCGCCCCCCTGGGCATGTTGGGGGAGTGATACCCCATATATCAGTGCCCCTTAACCATATTTATTGAACTATGATCTAGTATCAATGCTTTGTTTCTAACTAGAGGGTGATTTTGGTTAGAGGAAAATTTGGAGAATCCCACATATTTCTGAGGGATAGCTTGGGAGATTAGGTTGGTTTGGATCGAATGATATCCTATGGCACTATTCTAGGATCAGATCCCAACCTAAAGGAGTTATATACTCAACTAATCCCCAAATCTGCTCATGGTGGATGAACCTCCCAAGATTATAAAACAAGGCATTTCCAAGGGTGAAGGAGAGAAGCTTTCAGGTATCAAAGCTTTGATTCTGGAAGAGAGGAAAAAGGGGAGAAAATCAACAAAGAATTGTTATTTTGATTGTGTATATTTTGAGAAAGGGTTGGATGAGGAGGTCTTGGAGAGGCTTCTAAAACATCATCTGAAGATTGTAAGTTTTATTTTTAAGTTATCATTAATATACTTGGCCTATTTTCTTCAAGTATGTGTTTACATGTGTTTGTTTTAATCTTCATAGATCGATTGATTTTATCTACTCCATTAGAGTAGGAGGGAGTTGTTTTTTTCTTGTTGTCCATTGCAGGCATTGTTTGGAGCTCGTGGATTAGAGAAGCTTGGACAAATGTTGAAAACGAGGTACATCATACTCCCTCTCCTTCTCTCCTTTTAGATGGATAAAATGAATCTATAGGAATGGTAGTGTCCAAGTGTAATTTTCTTTCTTGGTAGAGGGGTCTGTAATCCAAGGGAAAGTTTACCTGTTCGTAAAGGAATATTTACATAACATAATTTTTCGACTCCATTTGAACCTTCCTTTGATCCATATGAAGAATGCCTCATCACTTGCTGCATTATATATTGGTCTACTTTGAGTTTATGTTTCCAAGTCTTACATCATGCCTCAGTGTTCAAGGTAAGTTTCCACCTCAAAATTCAAACATCCACAAAGTTAATAGTTCTGATACTTGTGTCAGTTTGTTTTCATCTTCTATATCTTATCACCTTCCCATGACAAGTTTCATGTCGAATGATGGGGGATACATCAATTCCCTCCTTCGATGGGTCTTTTCCTATGAACTTGAACAAATTATCAAGGAAATAGACTTAGGAACGCATCAGTACCTTGGGACTTGCATGCCACAATGGCATGCCTCCTCGCATTCGACAGTGGATATTTATCAATGACCCCTGACTGACTGATTCCATGAGTTTGAATTCAACTCATTTTTCACATTCATTGGATTGTAATTTAAAAGTACCTTGAAAATCATCGACATCAATGGTGATTTATCTCACACTTGTTAACGATATACCTCAATGACCGATAATCAAGTGGTTTCTGTCATGTTCAACAAAAAATCATCTATTCACATGGACATAATCATATTATTATAGGATTGGGACGAAGACACTGGGTTGAGTATTCATCTACATATACACTTTACCCAGGTTGTGATGGAGATTATTCGAATGATATACATTCTCTAACATAGATCCACTTTGTATTGGTCTGTGGCTCTGTTTTTATCATCTCATAGCTCCATTGTGTATTTTTTGTGGCTATGATCAGTTCATGTCATGGAGGTATGGATCCACATTGTATCTCAAGTGGCCATATCATTAGTCAATATTTTTTATGGATCCACTATGTAATGGTTGACGACCATGCTTTGAGTCATTTGTATTTCGAGCATAGGTATGCCTGCCTTGGGGATGAAATATATATTAAGACTGTTTGATGGTTGTTTGCAACTTCTACTGGGTTCTCTCTCTCTAACACCCTTGCATTGAATAATTTTAAAGTGTTTCAGCCATCAGTTTCTCTTTTGACCTCACACATAAGTATCTCACCTAAGTGTCGCAAGTGTCGTATGCACCTTGGTAAGTGTCACAAGTGTCGTCAAGTACCGTATGCACCTTACTAAGTGTCGCATGAAATTTTGTGTTTGATTATATGTGTTTTAATCCATTAAAACCATCAAATAAAATTTTCCATGATCCCTAAGTCGTATTGGTGGAAGAAACCCATCATTTCAGGCCAGAAACACACTTTTTACTTGAAAAATCGAAAATGTTTTGGGCATTTTTGAAGGGTAGCACCCCCCTAGCCATGTTGGGGAAGTGATACCCCATAGATAATTTCCCCCTATACTTTATTTAGGGAGTGATGATATAGTATCAATGCTTTGTCTCTAACTAGAGGAGAGCACTGATTTTAATTAGAGGAAAATTTGGAGAATCCCACCTCTTTTTGAGGGCTAGCTCTTCGAGATGAGTTTGGTTTGGATCGAAAGCTATCCTATGGAAATATCATAGGATTAGATACTAACCTAAAGGATTTATATCCTCAACTAATCCCAAAATATACTCATGATGGTTGAGCCTCCCAATCCTATAAAAGGAGGCCTTTACAAGGGTGAAGGAGAGACGTTTTCATGTATCAAACCTTTGATTCTGGAAGAGGGGGAAAAGGGGAGAAAATCAACAAAGAATTGTTATTTTGATTTTGGATATTTTGAGCAAGGGTTGGACAAGGAGGACTTGGAGAGGTTTCTCCAACATCATTTGAAGATTGCAAGTTTCCTTTTGAAGTTCTCATTAATATACATGGCCTATTTCCTTCAAGTGTGTGTTTACATGTGCTTGTCTTAATCTTCATAGATCGATTGATTTTATCAATCAATTAGAGTAAGAAATAGTCATTTGTTTCTTGTTGTCTATTGCAGGCACTGTTTGGAGCTCGTGGATTGGAGAATCTTGGAAAAATGTGGAAAATGAGGTACATCATAATTCCCCTCCTTCTCTCTTTTTCGATGGATAAAATGAATCTATAGGAATGGTAGTGTCCAAATGTAATTTTCTGTACTGGGAGAGGGGTCTGTAATTAAAGGGAAAGTTCACCTATCTGCAGGGGAATATTTCCATAATAGAAATTGACGACTCCATATGAAACTTTCTTTGACCGATCTGAAGAATGCTTCAACACTCGCTGCATTATGTTTTGGTTCACTTTGATTTTATGTTTCCAAGTCTTACATCCTGCCTCAGTGTTCAAGGGAATTTTCCACCTCAAAAGTCAACCATCCACAAAGTTACCAGTTCCCATACCCGTTTTAGTCCATTTTCATCTATTGTATCTTATCACCTTCCTGTGACAAGTTTCGTGTTGACAGATGGGGGATACATCAATTCCCTCCTTCGATGAGTCTTTTCATGTAAACTTAAACAAATTATCTGGGAACTATACTTAGGAACACATCAGTACCTTGGGACCTGCATGCCTCAATGGTAGGCCTTCTCGCATTGGGTATTTATCAATGACCCCTGACCGATTGATTCTATGAATGTTAGACTTCAAATCATTTTTCACATTCGCTTGATTGTACTTTAAAGTACCTTGAAAATCATCGACATCAATGGTGATTTATATCTCACTTGTTAATGGTATACCTCAATGACTGGTAATCAAGTGGTTTTTGTCATGTTTGACTTCAAATCATCTATTCACATGGACATAATTGTATTGTTATATGATCAGGATGAAGACCCTTGGTTGAATATTAATCTTCATATACACTTTTGACGCAGACCCCTAACCCTCGGGCCGAGATTTGCATAGGATCGTTCAATCTCCTTGAGCCAAAGAGGCTCCTTTGGTTCCTCGCTGAAACCTTCAATGAATCTGATCCACAGGTCCTTCAGAAACCACACCTATGTGAACATGCACAAGGCATGAGCTTCACCTCCTCCAAGTGACCACAGTGCTTTGACCAAGGCCTTAACACAAGTGCCTTTCACAATTCACGATCTCACGAGTTCGTGAGTCAAAGCTCTCGACTCCTCTTTCTCCAAACCTCCGATACCCAAGATTGCGATACGAGTATAACTCTTCCTGTTAGCACCCTCTACATATAATCGTAGGCTAGGGATAACTGCTAACACCTCTTGTTGCTCGCGACTTCGCGACTTGGAGTGTCGAGATCTTGTGCTCTTTTCTTGCAAATCTCCAAAGTGCGATAAGTCAACAGGATGTTGACTCCTTCCCAGACGATGAGTGTCCACCTGTCAACCATGTGGTCCCCACCTCATGGACACGCCACATGTTCACCAAGACCTAGCCCTTGGCACTTCACGACTTCTACAGTCAAAATTGATTCCTCCAACCTCTGAACCCCCGATACAAGATAGAGCAAAGGTTCTGATCCAATGGTCTTCCCGTGACCTGGATCCAATGGCTGTCGGCTATTCAACACTTCCTTCATGAAGTGTCTCCACCATCCATTTCAGCTGCTCTTTGTCTGTGCACCCTCCTAGAGATTAAAATCTGTGTGACTTTCTCTGGATCCAACGGTTTTTGGCTATCCACGCAAGATTTGACAACCCATATCTCTTTCTCTTCCACTGCACTTTCCTTCCTGCACCTGGACATAAACTTCAATGATCTAGATCTTTCTTCCAGCACCGATCCTACGGTAGCTGTAGCTCCCTTCTGAGATTCCACTTCTTCCTTCTCCATGGAATATTTTTGAAGTATCAAAGGTCTCAGCCTTTTCTTCCTCTTGCGATCCTGCAACCTTGGTCTCACCTACGTTCTTGGGATGCTCCTCCTCCTGAGTTTCAGGACTGTGAAACCTTGAAAGGTTTCCCCAACTTCTGCACTCCTTGCAGCTATCAGTCTGTTCCCAAAGGCACTGTTCCTATTGAGATTTGTTAATGTTGAAACTCGAAGAGGTTCTCGACCTCTACACTCCTTGCAGAGTCTATACACACAAAGGTGTTCTCTGTCTTGATATTTTCTGTGCTCTGCTCCTGCGCTTGACAAGCCTTCAGATGGCTGTCTCTCAACACTTTACTCAGGTGTTGGCCTGGTGCACTCCTTATATAGGTATTTATCCTCTTGAGCTTCAATTGCTCAGACCTCAATGGTCTCTGTCCCTTTCTCTCCTTGAATGGATGGAAATTCACTCTAGCAACTTCTTGCTCAAGCACTCCTTGTTGAGCCTTCAGGGTGTTTAGTAACCTTGTGAAGGTCTTCCCTTGACACTTCTCTTCTCTCTGAAATCAGACAAGAGTTCCTTCTGTGCCCTTCTACACCAACTCAATGCCCACCTGGCAGAATTTACAGAGTCCCCAGTGATTCTATCTTCTCAACAAACTCGAAATAGAGTTCTTCTCCTAATTCATCCTGTGCATTCGCTCGATGCCCTCTTGGCAGAGCCTTACGAAATTCTCAAAAATTCTGCCTATCCTCTGTTCCCTCCTCTGCACAATCTTACCTCCAAGGTGTTCAACAACCTTGAGGATTCTCCCTGAGTCAGTGACTTCCTTTGGTGCGCGTTCCTGGCATGTCTTTGTCTGAAATTCCGCAAAATTCAGAAGTGCACTCCTTGCACTGGCTTACAGAACCCACAGTGTTTTGTCATGCACTCTTTTCATGAAACCGCAAAGAACCCAGACCTGGAATCAAAGAACTCACAGATAGGAAAATCTGCCTATCACCTGCATATGCACACCTAACATACATCTATAGAATATCATAAACACATAAAGACATTCATTCATGAACTCATAATCACATAAAGACTCATGTGCAGGAAAAACTGCTCTTTGTATTAATATGAAAATGCCTCTTTACAATGTGTTTGAGCTCGGATTGCAATAGAGTCTCGACTCTCTCTCCCTCTCTTATTCTCTATTCTTCTCTATATACTAACTGCCTATAGATACCAAGGATCTTTTTACAAAAGGGGGCTCCTCGAGCTCTTCACTCTAAGCTGCCTACTCTCATTAATTTTACATTCAATTACATTGAATGGTTGTCTAGTCTGAATCGGATCTAGATCTCAGACTTACAACCATTTAAGGCAACTCTTTATATAAGCCTATGCATACACATGGCTTTTGTCTCTTTGGCCTTACAACATTAAATACAATTTCAAAATTTGAAATTTTGAAAGTGAGAGGGCTACGCCTCTCCTCTCCATTGAATGCCCGCTTGATGTGCTGGTTGGCTGGTGCGTAGCTGGCTTTGGAGTGATGCTCCTGCATCATAATCCTCTGCTGTGAAAAATTTATGAGCCCCTTCTCATGAGCTTCCCAGCATGGCTATCGAAATCCCCCTGTATCCCAAACAGTTCTTTGGAGCTGTCCATCTACTCCATCACTTCACTGCTGCTGCTGCCTTGTTGCTATGGTAGGTTCTCCTCTGCTCAGCTTCCCTTTGCTGACCGCTTTTGATGATCGGATCATCAGCCTTTTGATCTCCTCAATTATCATGTCCAACTTCTCCAGTGGTTGGCTCTCCTTATGCAGTCTTCTCGGCTGCACTTCTTCATCCTTATCAGTGGGCAGATCAACTAGATCCCCCATGCTATTTTCTTCCTCTGTGGCCTCAACTTGCCACCCTGCTGCAGACTCCTCTTTTGTAGTTTCATCACTAAGTTTCTTCTCAGCTTCCTCCTCTTACAACTTGATTGTCATCTCTCCTGCTGTCACATCTCCAGCTTCCTCCAACTTCTCCTTAGACTCAAATTCTCCTTCATCTGTCGCTGCATGCCTCTGCACCATAGTTATCATCTGTTTAGCTCCCTGACTGAAATTTCTGAGCAATTCCTTGGAATTATCCTCTGCCAACATCTGCATGATTGTCTTCTCATGGCAGTCATCTATTGGCTCTAGATGGTTCAACCAATCCTCCAACATATCCAACTCCTTCTCCCAATGAGTGAGCATCTTAGCTGCATGCTCTTCTTCTTTTCTTGTTGTTAGCTTCAGTGCTACAACTGTCTCCTCTTCAGCTTCCTGGCTGAAAATTTCAAGCCATTCTTTTGAATGCTCCTTTTCCTCTGCTTGAGCAGCCTCTAATATCCACTCCATCTCTTCAACAATCATAGCTGGCTGTCTTTCTGCTGTTGCTTCATCAACAAAACACATGCTGGCCCCCACTGGGCTATATGGAAGGAATACCTTTATCCCTCCAATCATCAGAATGCTCTTCCCATCTTCCTTCTCTGTTAGCTCCTCTTGTTGATCCGAACTCACCTTTGAGTTCATGAGACTCTCAGACAATCTCAACTACTCTCCCTTGCCCACCTGGCAATATGGGATTTCTTCTCCTTCCTCTTGGTAGTCTATGAGATCAATCGATCCCATCTCAGTGCCCCCCTGGCAATTTCAACTTTCAGCACTACCCTCCTTGCAGTATACGAGACCTTCTATTGATCTCTTCCCAGTCTTTGGTTCACACATATGAACCACTTCCCCTACGTCTCTGAGGCTTTCCACATACCTCAGCCATCCTCTCAACAGTTTTTGCTGCCTTCTGGCCAACAAATTCTTTATTGGCCACTCTGCTTGCCTCCTTAGAGGCCATTCATACACCCATCATGGATTTGCATCTTGCTACATCCGTAGTGCAAGATATTCCATCCTCACTCTTATCTCAGCGAGCTCTTTATCCATCGTCACTTTACTCAGTTACTACTGGTGGTTCTTCTTTCCACCACGTCCATGGCCTTCAATAGCCATATTCCTGTTCCTGTCTGCCCTCCTGGAAAAATTATTGTTGTCACTCTAAAACCGTGAGTGCTTCCATCTTTCGCTACAGTCCACCTGACTATATTTTGACTGTTGCGCTCCTGCAACAATCTCGACAGAGCTTCAACACTCTATCTCCTTCTCTTCTGCCTCATTCTGCCTGTAGTATACAGACAAAAATCAAGCTCTGATACCACTCTAGTGTGTATCAGACTACTTCTTTTCCTCTAGCTCACTCTGCCTGAAATATACAAACAAAATCAAGCTCTGATACCACATTGACGCAGACCCCCAACCCTCAGGCCAAGATCCGCACATGATCATTCTAATCTCCTTGAGATGAAGCGGCTCCTTTGGTTCCTCACTGAAACCTTCAATGAATCCGATCCACATGTCCTTCAGAAACCACACCTGTGCAAACATGCACAAGGCATGAGCTTCACCTCCTCCAAGTGACCACAACGCTCTGAACAAGTCCTTAACACAAGTGCCTTTCACAACTCGTGATGTCACGAGTTCGTGAGTCGAAGATCTTGACTCCTCTTTCTCCAAACCTCCGATACTCGAGATTGCGATATGGTTATAGCTCCTCTTGTTAGCACCCTCTACATATAACCATAGTCTAGGGATAACTACTAGCACCTCTCGCTGCTCATGACTTTGTGAGTTGGAGTGTCGAGCTCTCGTGCTCTTTTATTGCGAATCTTCGAAGTGTAATAAGTCAACAGGATGTTGACTCCTTCCCAGGCGATGAGTGTCCACCTGTCAACCACGCGGTCCCCACCTGATGGACGTGCCATATGTTCGTCGAGACCCAGCCCTTGGCACTTCGCGACTTCTACAGTCGAAAGTGATTCCTCCAACCTACGAACCCCTGATAAACGATATAGCGAAGGTTTTGATCCAACGGTCTTCCTGTGACCTGGATCCCACGATTGTTGGCTATTCGACACTTCCTTCATGAAGTGTCTCCACCATCCATTTCAGCTGCTCTTCATCTGTGCACCCTCCTAGAGATTAAACTCTGTGCGAATTTCTCTAGATCTGATGGTTTTCGGCTATCCGCGCAAGATCTGACGGCCTAGATCTCTTTCTCTTTCGCTGTTCTTTCCTACCTACACCTAGACATAAACTTCAATGATCCATATCTTTCTTCCAACACTGATCCTATGGTAGTTGTAGCTCCCTCCTGAGCTTCCGCTTCTTCCTTCTCCTTGGAAGATTTCCCTCTTGAGCTTCCACTTCTTCCTTCTCCTTGGAAGATTTTTGAAGTATCAAAGGTCTCGGCCTTTGCTTCCTCTTGCGAGCTTGCAACATTGGTCTTGCCTATGTTCTTGGGACGCTCCCCCTCCTGAGTTTCAGGACTGTGAAACCTTGAAAGGTTTCCCTGAATTTTTCAGTCCTTGCAACTATCGCTCTGTGCCCAAAGGCATTGTTCCTTCTGAGGTTTGTCAACGCTAAACCTCGAAGTGGTTCTCGACCTCTGCACTCCTTGTAGAGTCTCTGCACGCAAAGGTGCTATCTGTCCTGAGATTTTCTGTGCTCTGCTCCTGCACTTGACAAGCCTTCAGACGGTTGTCTCTCAACACTTTACTCAGTTGTTGGCCTAGTGCACTCCTTATACAGGTCTTTATCCTCTTGAGCTTCAATTGCTCAGACCTCAATGGTCTCTGCCCCTTTCTCTCCTTGAAGGGAGGGAAATTCCCTTTGGCAACTTCCTGCTGAAGCACTCCTTGCTGAGCCTGTAGGGTGTTCAGTAACCCTGTGAAGGTCCTCCCTTGACACTTCTCTTCTCTCTGAACACAGACAAGAGTTCCTTTTGTTCCCTTCTACACCAACTCAATTCCCACCTGGTAGAGTTTCCAGATTCCTCAGTGATTCTATCTTCTCAATGAACTTGAAATAGAGTTCTTCTCCTAATGCATCCTGTGCATTCGCTCGATGCCCTCTTGGCAGAGCCTTACAAAATTCTCAAAAATTTTGCCTATCCTCTGTGCCCTCCTCTACACAGTCTTACCTCCAAAGTGTTCAACAACTTTGAGGATTCTCCCTGAGTCAGTGACTTCCTTTGGTGTGCCTTCCTGGCATGTCTTTGTCTGGAATTCCACAGAATTCAGAAGTGCACTCCTTGCACTAGCTTATAGAACCCGCAGTGTTCTATCATGCACTCTTTGCATGAGACTACAAAGAACCCAGACCTGGAATCAAAGAACTCATAGATAGGAAAATCTGCCTATGACCTATAGATGCACACCTAACATACATCTACATCATATCATAAGCACATAAAGACATTCATTCATGAACTCATAATCACATAAAGACTCATGTGCAGGAAAAACTGCTCTTTGTATTAATATGAAAATGCCTCTTTACAATGTGTTCGAGCTCAGATTGCAACAGAGTCTCGGCTATCTCTCCCTCTCTTATTCTATGTTCTTCTTTATAGACTAACTTCCTATAGATACCAAGGATCTTTTTACAAAAGGGGGCTCCTCGAGCTCTTCCCTCCAAGCTACCTACTCTCATTAATTTTACATTCAATTACATTGAATGGCTGTCTAGTCCAAATAGGATCTAGATCTTATTCTTACAACCATTTAAGGCAACTCTTTATCTAAGCCTGTGCATACACATGGCTTTTGGCTCTTTGGCCTTACAACATTAAATACAATTTCAAAATTTGAAATTTTGAAAGTGAGAGGGCTGTGCCTCTCCTCTCCATTGAATGCGCGCTTGATGTGCTGGCTGGTTGGCGCGTAGTTGGATTTGGAGAGATGCTCCTGCATCAAATTTACCTATGTTGCGATGGAGATTATTTGACTGATATACATGCTCTAACATATATCCACTTTGTATTGGTCTGTGGATATGTTTTTATGATATCGTAGCTCTACTGTGTATTTTTCGTGTCTATGATTAGTTCATGACATGGAGGTATGTATCCACGTTGTATCTCTAGTGGCCATATCCTTAGTATTTTTCATGGATCTGTAGTGTATTGGTTAGCGACCGTGATTTGAGTCATTTGTATTTCAAGCATAGGTATTCCCGCCTTGGGGATGAAACATATATTAATACTATTTGATGGTTGTTTTCAACTTCTACCATGTTATGCCACTCCAACACCTTTGCATTGAATAATTGTAAATTTTTTTGGCCATGATTTTCTCTTCTGACCTCACACTTTAGGGGGCATCTGTTACACATAAAAATTTCACACTTAAGTATCTCACCTAAGTGTCGCAAGTGTTGTAAAAGTGTCATATGCACCTTAAAAGTGTTGTCAAGTGTCGTATGCACCTTACTAAGTGTCACATAAAATTTTCTATGTGTTTGTATGTGTTTTAAGCCCTTTAACCCATCAAAGAACATTTTCCATGATCCCTAAGTCATATTGGGGGAAGAAACCCATCATTTCAAGGCTAGAAACACACCTTTTACTTGAAAAATCAACCAATGTTTGGGCATTTTTTAAGGGTAGCTCCCCCTGGCCATGCTGGGGGAGTGATAAACCATATATCAACGCCCCCTTTACATTATTTAGGGATCTATGATCTAGTAGC
Organism: Picea sitchensis; assembly: GCA_010110895.2. NCBI lineage: Eukaryota > Viridiplantae > Streptophyta > Pinopsida > Pinales > Pinaceae > Picea > Picea sitchensis. The sequence continues at coordinate 22,611 of SNQJ01S0118892.1, forward strand.
AATGCTCTATCTCTAACTAGAGGGGAGCATTGATTTTGGTTAGAGGAAAATTTGGAGAATCCCGCCTCTTTCTGAGGGCTAGCTCTTTGAGATGAGGTTGGATTGGATCGAATTATATCCTATGTCACTATCCTAGGATCATATCCTAACCTAAAGGAGTCATATCCTCAACTAATACCAAAATATAGTCTTTTTGGTTGAGCCTCCCAAGCCTAGAAAAGGAGGCCTTTCCAAGGGTGAAGGAGAGAAGATTTCATGTATCAAAACTTTGATTCTGGAAGAGAGGAAAAAGGGGAGAAAATCAACAACGAATTGTTATTTTGATTGTGGATATTTTTAGAAATTCTTGTATGAGGAGGACTTCGAAAGGATGTTGCAACATCATTTGAATATTGTAAGTTTCCTTTTGAAGTTCTCATTAATATACTTGGCCTATTTCCTTCAAGTATGTGTTTACATGTGCGTGTCTTAATCTTCATAGATTGATTGATTTTATCTAATCCATTAAATTATGATATAGTGGCTTGTTTCTTGTTTTCCATTGTAGGCACTGTTTGGAGCTCACGAATTGGAGCATCTTGAAAAAACATCGAAAATGAGGTACATCATACTTCCCCTCCTTCTCTCTTTTTCGATGGATAAAATGAATCTATAGGAATGGTAGTGTCCAAATGTAATTTTATGCCTTCGTAGAGGGGTCTGTAATCCAATGGAAATTTCACCTGTCTGCAGGGGAATATTTCAAAACAGAAATTCGTGACTCCATCCGAAACTTCCTTTGACCCATCTGAAGAATGCCTTAGCACTTGCTGCATTATGTTTTGGTGCACTTTGAGTTTATGCTGCCAATTCTTACATCGCGCATTAGTGTTCAAGGGAAGTTTCAACCTCAAAATTCAACCATCCACAAAGTTACCAGTTCCCATACCCATGTCATTCCATTTTCATCTACTATATCTTATCACCTTCACATGACAAGTTTCCTGTCGATTGATGGGAGATACATCAATTCCCTCCTTCAACGAGTCTTTCATGTCGACTTCAAAAAATTATCATGGAAATAGACTTACAAACACATAAGTAACTTGAGACCTACATGCCTCAATGGCATGCCTCCTCGCATTCAGAAGTGGGTATTTATCAATGACCCCTGACCGAATGATTCCATGAATGTTCGACTTCAAACAATTTTTCACATTCGTTGGATTGTACTTTAAAAGTACCTTGAAAATCATCGACATCAATGGTGATTTATATTGCACTTGTTAATGGTATACCTCAATGGCTGGTAATAAAGTGGTTTTTGTCATGTTCAACATCAAATCATCTATTAACATTGACATAATCGTATTGTTATAAGATTAAGAAAAAGACCATGGGTTGAGTATTCATCTTCATATACACTTTACTCAGGTTGCAATGGAGATTATTCAACTGATATACATGATCTAACATAGATCCACTTTGTATTGTTCTGTTGCTGTTTTTTTATCATCTCGTAGCTAAACTGTGTATTTTTCGTGGCTACGATTGGTTCATGTCATGGAGGTATGGATCCAAATTGTATCTCTAGTGACCATATCCTTAGTCAATATTTTTCATGGATACGCAGTGTATTGGTCGACTACCATGCTTTGAGTCATTTGTATTTCGAGCATATGTATTCCTGCCTCGAGGATGAAACAGATATTAATATTGTTTGATGGTTGGTTGCAGCTTCTACCTGGTTCTCCCACTCCAAAACCCTTGCAATAAAGAATTGTAGAGTGTTTCAACCATTAGTTTCTCTTATGACCTCACACTTTAGGGGGAACATGTTACACATCAAAATTACACACTTAAGTATCTCACCTAACTGTCACAAGTGTCTTAAAAGTGTTGTATGCACCTTGGTAAGTGTCGTCAAGTGATGTATGAATATTACTAAGTGTCGCATGGAATTTTCTATGTGTTTATATGTGTTTTAACCCCTTGAAACCATAAAATAACATTTACGATGATCCCTAATTCATATTGGAGGAAGAAACCGATCATTTTAGCGCTATAAACACACTTTTTACTTGAAAAATCTTCCATTTTTTCGGTATTTTTGAAGGGTAGCACCCCCCTGGCCATGTTGGGGGAGTGATACACCATATATTAGAACCCCCTTTACCTTATTCATGGAGCATTGATCTAGGATCAATTCTCTGTCTCTAACTAGAGGGGAACACTAATTTTGGTTAGAGGAAAATTTGGAGAATCCCGCCTCTTTCTAAGGGCCAGCTCTTGGAGATGAGGTTGGTTTGGATTGAATGCTATCCTAGGGAACTATCCTATGATCAGATCCTAACCTAAAAGAGTCATATACTTAAATAATACCCAAATATACTCATGGTGGTTGAGCCTCCCAAGCCTATAAAAGGATTGATTTCCAAGGGTGAAGGACATAAGCTTTCATGTATCAAACCTTTGATTCTGAAAGAGAGGAAAAAGGGGAAAAATTCAGCAAAGCATTGTTATTTTGATTGTGGATATTTCAAGCAAGGGTTAGATGAGGAGGAATTGGAGACGCTTCTGCAACATTATATGAATATTGTAAGTTTCATTTTGAAGTTCTCATTAATATACTTGGCCTATTTCCTTCAAGTATGTGTTTACATGTGCTTGTCTTAATCTTCACAGATCGATTGATTTTATCTAATCCATTAGAGTAGGGTATAGTCGTTTGTTTCTTGTTGTCCATTGTAGGCACTGCTTGGAGATTTTGGATTGGATAATCTTGGAAAAACGTCAAAAATGAGGTACATCATACTTCCCCTCCTTCTCTCTTTTTCGATGGATAAACTGAATCTATAGGAATGGTAGTGTCCAAATGTAATTTTTTTTATTGGTAGAGGGGTTTCTAATTCAAGGGAGAGTTCACTTGTATGCAGGGGAATATTTCCATAACAAAAATTGCCGATTCCATCTGAAAATTCCTTTGACCCATCCAAAGAATGCCTCAACACTTGCTGCATTATGTTTTGGTCCACTTTGAGTTTATGCTGCCAAGTCTTACATCATGTCTCATTATTCAAGGGAAGTTTCCACCTCAAAATTAAACCATCCACAAATTTACCAATTCCCATACCTGTGCCAGTCTGTTTTCATCTACTGTATCTTATCCCCTTCCTACGATAAGTTTCATGTCAACTCATGGGGGATACATCAATTCCCTCCTTCTATGAGTCTTTTCATGTTGACTTTGACAAATTATCTGGGAAATGGACTTAGGAACACATCAGTACCTTGGGACCTGCATGCCTCAATGGCAGGCCTCCTCATATTCGACAATGGTTATTTATCAATGACCCTTGATCGACTGATTCCATGAATGTTTGAATTCAACTCATTTTTCACATTCGTTGGATTGTACTTTAAAAGTAACTTGAAAATCATCGACATTAGTGGTGATTTATCTCACACTTGTTAACAATATATCTCAATATTTGGTATCAAGTGGTTTCTGTCAAGTTCGACATCAAATAATATATTCACATGGAGAAAATCGTAATGTTATAGGATTGGGATGAAGAATATGGGTTGAGTATTCATCGGCATATACGCTTTACCTAGGTTGCGATGGAGATTATTCAAATGATATACATGCTCTAACATAGATCCACTTTGTTTTGGTCTATGGCTATGTTTTATCATCTCGTAGCTCCACTGTGTATTTTTCATGGCTATGATCAGTTCATGTCATGGAGTTATGGATCCACATTATATCTCTAGTGGCCATATCCTTAGTCAGTATTTTTCATGGATCCACAGTGTATTGGTCGACGACCATGATTTTAGTTAGTTGTATTTCTAGCATAGGTATGCCCGCCTCTGGGACGAAACATATATTAATATTGTTTAATGGTTGTTTGCAGCTTCTACTAAGTCCCCCCACTCCAAAACCCTTGAATTGAAGAATTGTAAAGTGTTTCAGCCATCAATTTCTCTTCTGACCTCACACTTTAGAGGGAATTTGTTACACATAAAAATTCCACACTTAAGTATCTAAACTAATTGTTGCAAGTGTCGTATGCACCTTGGTAAGTGTCGCAAGTGTCGTCAAGTTCCATATTCACCTTACTAAGTGTTGCATGCACTTTTATATGTGTTTATATGTGTTTTAACCCCTTGAAACCATTAAATAGCATTTTCCATGATCCCTAAGTCATATTGGAGGAAGAAACCCATCATTTCAAGGCTAAAAACACACTTTTTACTTGAAATATCGACCATGTTTTGGGCATTTTTGAAGGTTAGCGCCCCCCTGACCATGTTGGAGGAGTGATAAAAGATAGATGAATTCCCTATTTACTTTATTTATGGAGTGGTGAACTAGGTTCAACACTTTTTCTCTAACTAGAGGGGAGCACTGATTTTGGTTAGAGGAAAATTTGGAGAATTTCACCTCTTTTTCAGGGCCAACTCTTGGAGATGAGGTTGGTTTGGATCAAATTATATCCTATGGAAATATGCTCAGATCAGATCCTAACCTAAAGGATTCATATCCTCAACTAATCTCCAAATGTAATCTTGGTGGTTGAGCCTCCCAACCCTATAAAAGGAGGCCTTTCCAAGGGTGAAGGAGATAAGCTTTCAGGTATCAAACCTTTGATTATGGAAGAGAGGAAGAGGGGGAGAAAATAAGCAAAGCATTGTTATTTTGATTGTGGATATTTCGAGCAAGGGTTGGACGATGAGGAATTGGAGAGGTTGCTGCAACATCATCTGAATATTGTGAGTTTCCTTTTGAAGTTATCGTTAATATACTTTGCCTATTTCCTTCAAGTATGTGTTTACATGTGTGTTT
>SNQJ01S0118892.1:27451-39820 GCA_010110895.2 Picea sitchensis
GTATGTGGCACGTCAAATGGATCCTCATGGTTGAGGAGAAATGAATTTTTGAAGATGACAAAGTGAATTGAAGAAGGAAGTACATGTAGGCCCTGAAGATAATTAAAGAAAAGAATTACAAAATAAGAAAGTGTCAGGTCGACACTAATGTTAAAATGAAGTGACATAAATGGTATAAATAAACATCATTATACATTCATTTTTATACAAGTCGAATTTTAGAGGAAATAAGCAGTAAAAGAAGGTCGGATTTCAAGGGAAGATGAAGTCTTTTGGTGATGTGTTCTAAGGTATGTTATTTTCAGGTCATCTTACCATTTTTGCTATAATTTTTTTTCTAGAACAATTTAGATGGTGAAATCGCTATGGTATTGAGAAGACATATCAAGGTATCTCTGGTAAAAATTTCAGCTCTTGATTCACTATAATTATGGAGATACACTCTGTGGAAGATAGGGTTTGTGACCAGTCCTGAAGCTAGTCAATAAATAGGTGTTCCGAGTAAAACAGTAATAACTTATTCATATAGAATCCAACTAAAGTGGGACCACTTCCATTTGAAAGAGTACATAGTTTAGTTTCCTATGTGCAAGTTTCAGAATCGGATATTAAATATTGCACGCGGGGCATGCTGTACAATTTGGGTCTTCTGAATAGACTATAATTGAATAAAGTCTACCATTCTTTCTATAACCTCTTTTTGGGGAGGATTCAAGGAGTGAAAATTGGAGGAGTTTCAAAGAATACATTGAGTATTATTATCTATAGGATCAGAGTACTCCAATAATTGAAGAATTGCAGAAATTGAAGAAGTCTCAGAAAGCATTATCAGGTTCTATGTGATGATTGGTTGATGGTGATGATTTAATGTAAATTTTTATTATCTCTCATATACTCTTGGGTTCAAGGAAGGGGCAAGGATGGAGATTTCAACTCCCTCTTGATATTGGAGGATTGTATATTCCTCTTGGAGGTTTATCCCTCCCTCTACATTTGGAAACTGTAGCTACCTTTGGAAGTCATTACTTCCCTTGACCAAAAACTATTGATTATTTCTCATATATTGTGCATGGTGTATTGTGGTGTATTGGTGTAACTCTTATATTGTTGTTCATTGATCATTTGATATAATTGAATGGTTTAAGTATAAGTTGAAAAAGGTTTTTAAATTGTACTTGATACTGATTCACCCCCCTCTCAGTATCAACATCCTAGGCTAGGCAAGGTCAACATGGAAGTCACATTGTTAAGAGGCAGGATTCTCTCCCAGGAGACACTTACGCCCACTGCTCACAGAGTCTCATTCTGCACATGCATTTCCCACCCAAGGAATATACACCTTCACTGTCACACATTCCATCGGCTACTCAAACTCCCTTGCCTTGGGCTTTAGCAGCAGGCCAAAGAAGAATTCTCATAGCTCTATAGCAGCTATGGGACCCCCTCCAGGAGATCTCACTTCCTCAACACACTCTCTCACTTGGAGTGAGTTTCTCACAGGCATGACAACCTACCTCTTCAACCGCGGGCCTGACAACCCACTTCTCGAGCCAGTCTTTGACTCAGTTCCAGCTAGGTGAGGACAATAACAACAACATCAACACTCAGTTGACACAAGGATGACGTCAGCAATAAAAAATGGGCATGGGCACTGAAATTGGAAAAAAGCAACGCTAAGACACAGCACGACACAGGCGATTACCAAGGTGTTGGGTTCCACAGGAGACACAAATCAACCTGCCATTTTCCGATTTTTAGGGTGCGTGACAAGAAAATGCAGGAGTCGATGATGAAGGCCAATGAGTTCAGGTGGAGGATGCAAGAATGGGAAGTGAACCCCCAACATGGTTTTACTCTTGGGTTTTAACTACATGAGCCCAGGTCAACACATGTTTCCCTGGAGTTGCATGAACTCCATTTAACATACGTTCCCTTTCTAGGAACTTAGGACAACACTCAACATGTCCACACCTTAACCTTAAGGAATTAATAATAAAATATTATTCCTTTAGAGTTAAGCCTCCTAGCTTAGCCCCTAAGACAAAATACTTATCCCCCTCCCTTACCCTACCTAGTGGAGCTTATTCCTCCATACTCTTTCTTCATGGTCGATATACATGCAACAATGTTTATATTTTATTAATGATCTGCATAATTACATATACAAAATCAAGGTCATGAACTTAATACCTAGGATATTCGGCGTAATACACAAATAAGCCCATAGGTTATAATTGTTTGGCTCACTAGCCTACAAAACATGTTACAATTCATAGATACAACTGGGGCTCATCCTTGGGGTACTACACCTTCTCTCTTTTTCGATGGATAAAATGAATCTATAGTAATGGTAGTGTCCAAATGTAATTTTATTTCTTGGTAGAGGGGTCTGTAATGAGAGGGAAGTTCACCTGTCTGCAGGGGAATATTTCCATAACACTAGCTGGGGTGTATCGTTGCAACAATAAAACCAACCCTAGGTTTGTCACCAAAACCCTTAAAACCCCAAGCTCTAAGAGATATCCAAGCCAAGAGGCTGAATACAAAATAATCAATCATCCAAATCCCTGAATATGAGCTCCTATCTCTCTTTTATACTCCCCTTTCACCTTTTCCCCCCTCAAGTGACTTTAATTCCTCTTTAATATTTTCTCATAAAATAACTTTATTAATTTAATGAAGCTTTTTACTCCAAAAAGTGATTAATTCTCCTTTATGACTTCTCCCTGCCACTGAAATCCAATTTTCATCATCCCATAATGTATATACTTTTTCCTCGGTTCCAACGAGATATTACACTAATGTATTTCTCCAAGAAACAAACTCCAAATAGTAGCTTTAGTGTAATTAATTAAAATATTCCCAATAAAAACCCTATTTTACAGAAATCGTTGGAATGCAACGGAACCAAGAACAAGCTATGCATAAATGATTCTGATGATGAATAATGGGAAATAAACTAAGTTGGGACCCATGCAACTCCCCCAAACCTTCTGGGCTCATTGATGACCTAGTCTCAACCTTCTGACCTGCCTGACTCAAGCCTCCTGCAGTAACTCTAACCACACAATTAGGGAATCCAAAAACGGGGACATGATAGTTGTCCCAACTCACTAGCATGTCGCACTTTCTAACATAAATTTTCTCAAATGGGATCATATTTAAAGATTCTTGATACCCATTTTTGTAAGAAAACTCTACCAAGTGAAGGTATTCTTCCCATTTTGATGGTTTGTCCATCACATACATCCTAGGCATATATTTTATCACTTGATTTATCCTCTCTTTTTGTCCATCTGTCTCAGGGTGATATGTTTTGCTAAAGTTTAGAGTGGTTCCAAATCCATTTAATATCCCTTTACAAAAGTTTGATGTGAACTTGGAATCTTTGTTAGACACAATTGTCTTAGGTACACCATGTAGCTTAGGAATATCTCTCATGTATATTTTAGCAATGTTGGTTGCCTTCTGCACTGAATTCACTGGAATAAAATGGGTCACTTTAGTAAGCTTGTCCACCACTACCATAACATAATCATTTTTCTTAGTAGTCCTAGGTATATTATTAATGAAATCCATGGTCAAAACTTCCCACTTCCACTCAGAAATGGACAAAGGCTGTAGAAAACTAGCTGGATGTCTCAGCTCAACCTTGACCTTTTGACATTCAAGGCATCTAGCAATAAAATCAACAACCTTGTTTTTCATACTTGGCCAATAGTATTTCTTTTTGACCACTGTTAATGTATTTTTGTAGCCTAGATGTCCCTCATAAGGAACTTTATGCATCTCCGACAATAACAAATATTTCAACTCTTGAACATTTGGCACACAAACTATGTTCCTATATGTGAGGATTCCATCCTCTTTTAGCTCATAACCTTAAAATTTCTGTTGTGACATACCTTGTTGTAAATTCACCTTTATGTGCGCATAGTGCCGATGTGATTTTGAAACCTCTAAAATTCTATCACACAAATCTGATTTCTACAAGCTAATGGATGTAGCATGCATTTATTACACCCTCCTACTGAGTGTGTCAGCCACATTGTTCTCTTTTCCTCTAATATGATTTATGTCAAAGTCATACTCACTAAGGAATTCTAACCACCTGCTTTGTCTGGAATTTAAATTTGGTTGTACAAACAAATACGTCAAACCACTACGATTTGTTCTCAGCTCAAATATTTTACCCATGAGATAGTTCCACCACATCTTCAAGGCATTCACTATGTCTACCAATTCTAAATCACGAGCAACATAGATCCTTTCATGCTCTTTTAACTTTCTTGATTCATAGAATATCACATGCCCATTCTTACTAAGGACTCCAACAATCCATTCCTTGCATGCATCTGTTCACACTATGAAGTCTTCATTTGAATCATCAATTCTCAAAATTGGTGCATTTTCCAGCAAACTCTTCAAGTGCTGAAAACTCCTTACATAGTCTGGAGTCCATTGAGATCGTGCATTTTTATTTTGCAAGGATATGATTGGATTCATTTCATTTGATTGGATATGATTGGATGATATATAACATGCATTTCTAATGAATTCAATCACATAACTCAGAGTTACTGCTACCATACAGACTCAACTGGAATTAATAGTAATTCAAACATGCAACAGAATACATGATAACATTTAAGAATCACAGTCATGCATAACATATAAATTAAGCATGGAAATGATACTTATATTTTAACTGGATTAAAACCACCATCTATGTGCATACCTTCCACGAACCTTCCATCCTTAGACTGTGTTGCTCATCACCCTTAGCATTAGGTCACACTCAAGTTGGGACTAAACTCCATCGGGCAAGGGATTCCTAGGCTAGGCAAGGTCAATAGGGAAGACACACTGTTAAGAGGAAGGATTCTCTCCTAGGAGCCACTTACGCCCACTTCTCATAGAATCTCATTCCCCACATGCCTATCCCACCCCTGGAGTATACACCTTCACTGTCACAAATTCCATCAACTGCTCAACCTCCCTTTCCTTGGGCTTCAACATAGACCATACAATAATTCTCAGAGATTTGTAGCAGCTACGAGAACCCCCTCTAGGATATCTCACTTCCTCAGCACACTCTCTCACCTGGATATATTTGCTCATAGGCCTAACAACTCGCCTCTTCAATTATGGGCCTGGCAACCCGCTTCTCCAGCCAATCTTTGACTCTGTTCTAGCCAGGTGAAGACATCAACAACAACATCAACACTCAGTTGAAAAAAGGATGATGGAAGCAACATAAAATGGGTATGGGCACTGAAAAATGACAATATCCAATACTAAGACACAACATGATGCAGGCGATTACCAAGGTGTCGGGTTCCATAAGAGACACAAATCAACCCACCGTTTTCTGGTTTTCAGGGTGCGTGAAAAGAGAATGCAAGAGTCGATGATGAAGGCCAACGAGTTCAGGAGGAGGATGAAAGAATTGGAAGTGAACCCCCAACATGGTTTGACTCTTGGGTTTTAACTGCATGAGCCCAGGTCAACACCTATCTCCCTGGAGCTGCATGCACTCCATTTAGCATACGCTCCCTTTCCAGAAAATTAAGAAAACACTCAACATGTCCATCTTAGCCTTCAATAATTAATAACAAAATATTATTCCTTTAGAGGTAAGCCTCCTAGATTATTCCCTAATCCAAAATACTTATCCCCCTCCCTTACCTTACCTAGTGGATCTTAGTCCCCCATACTCTTTATTTATGGTAAGTCTACACGCAATGATGTTTATATTTTATTAATGATATTCATAATTACATATAAAAAATTAGGCTCGTGGCCTTAATACCTAGGCTCTCCGGCCTAATAAACATATAAACCCGTAGCTTATAATTTTTTGGCTCACCAGCCTACAAAACATGTTACAATTCATAGATACAACTAGGGATCATCCTTGGGATATTACAATCCCCTCCCCTTATTTTTGCATTGTCCTTAGTGCAACTTATTTACATATTATCAACAAGATTTTCAACATCTTCAAAAAGATGCAGATATTCTTCCCGCATAGCATCCTCATGCTCCCATGTCGTGTCCTTAGGACGGTAACTGGTCCACTGGACCTTTACTAGCCCTATGGCTCGATTTCAAAGTTGTTTTCTCTTCCATTCCAATATGAACACCGGATGCACTTGCAAGACTCCTTCGTGCTCCACCTGAATCACATTCCAATCAATAACATGATTAACATCAGGTATATATTTCTTAAGAAATGAAACATGAAACACATTATGTACAGTCATGGATGAAGGCAATGCAAGCATATATGCAACTGGTCCAATCCTTTCTAGGATTTCAAATGGTCCACAATATCTAGCTGCTAACTTGGAACAGTTTCCCAACTTCAGGGAACTTCTGTTGTCTTTCACTTTTAAGAAAACATGATCACCCACTTTAAACTCCCTGTGGGTTCTATTCTTTTCAGCATAACTTTTCTGCCTGTCTTGGGAAACCTTTAAATTATGCTTAATCATCAGAATTTTCTCTTCCATTTCCTTAAGAAACTCTAGCCCAACTATTTCTCTATTAGCTGGGTTATCCCAGCTTACTGGGGGTGTTGCACTTTATTCCATAAAATGATTCAAATGGGCTCATCTTCAATGATGCTTGATACCCATTGTTGTAGGCAAATTCTACTAAGTGTAGGTAGTTTTCCCATTTATATGGTTTTCCCATAACATACATCCTTAGAATGTATTCCATCACTTGGTTCACCCTCTCTGTCTTCCCATCAGACTCAGGATGATAAGTAGTGTCAAAGTTCAGATTCATCCCGAACCCTTTGAATAACCCCTTCCAGAACTTGGAGGTAAATTTTGGGTCTCTGTCAGACACAATTGTCTTTGGGATACCGTGAAATTGTGCTACTTCCCTCATATAGAGATCAAAAACATTAGCTTCCTTGTGAGTGGTATTCAATGGAATAAAATGGGCAACTTTCATAAGCTTATCTACCACCACCATGATGGAATCATGCTGCTTGTTTTTTCTAGGTAATCCTGTGATGAAATCCATTGTCACAAATTCCCACTTCCACTCAGGAATGGGCAATTGTTGTAGAAGCCCTGTTGGGTGCCTATGCTCAGCCTTGACCTTCTGACCCTCCATACATATGGAAATGTATTATGCAATATCCTTCTTCATACCTGGCCAAAAGTAATAGCTCTTGATTGCTTCCACTATTTTCTAATATCCAGGGTGCCCAACATAAGGCACATTATGCATTTCCTTCAAGACCATAATTATCAATTCCTGGGAATTAGGTACATAAATTCTATTTTTGTACAGGAGTGTCCCATCGGTTTCCAATTTATAATCTTCCACTTTTTGTAGCATCTCACTTTGCTGTAGCTTTGCTACCAATTCCATGTACTGCAAATCTACATTTGTAGCTTCTAAAATTCTTCCTTTAATATCGGTTTGATACATGTTAATGGTTGTAGCATGTAGTTCATGTACTCTCCTTCTGAGTGAATTAGCCACTTTGTTATCCTTTCCTTTGATATGATTGATATCAAAGTCATACTCACAAAGGAATTCCAACCAGCTACTTTGCCTAGCATTCAAGGTTGGCTGATCAAACAAATACTTCAAACCATTATGGTCTGTCCTCAGTTCAAACTACCTTCCCATGAGGTAGTGCCTCCATTTCTTCAGAGCATGCATTATGGATGCCAACTCCAAATCATGAGTGGCATAGTTCTTTTCATGCTCTTTCAATTTTCTGGATTCATAACATATGAAAAATCCATTGTGTCCGAGGACTCCTCCCAGTCCTTCTTTGCATGCATATGTACACACTGCAAAATATTCATTCGGATTTGCAATCCTCAGGATTGGAGCACTGGTTAACAATTGCTTCAATTGCTGGAAGATTCTCTCACATTCTTATGTCCATTGAAATTTATTCTCCTTCCTTTGCAAGGAAGTGATGGGGTGAGCTATCCTTGAGAACCCTGCAATGAACCTCCTGTAATAGCCAGTTGGACCCATAAAGAATATGACTTCTATTACATTCTTCAATGTTGACCATTCTCTAATGGCTTCTATATTCTTAGGATCCACAACTATCCCATCTTTTGAAATGATATGCCCCAAATAATGGGTCTACTTTTGATAGAATGAGCACTTGCTCAATTTGGAATATAGTTGGTTCTCTCTTAGCACTTGCAACACCATCCTTAGATGTTTTTCATGCTCTTCCTACAAATTGGAATACACGAGGATGTCATCCAAAAATACTATGACAAACTTGTCTAGATGTTCTCTGAATACACCATTCATTAAACACATGAAAACAATGGGTGCATTTGACAACCCAAATGGTACCATTGTGAATTCATAATGACCATAACTTGTTCTAAAGGAGGTCTTGTTGATGCATTCATCCTTTATCTTTACTTGGTGGTAACTTGACCTGAGATCTATTTTTGAAAATATCTTGGAATCCTTTAATTGATCAAAGAGGTCATCGATCCTTGGCAAAGGATACTTGTTCTTATTGGTCACTTTGTTTAACTGTATGAAATCGATGCACAATATCAATGTCCCATCCTTATTCTTCATGAATAGGACCGGTCACCCCAAGGTGACACACTTGGGCATACATATCCCTTCTTCAGAAGTTCTTCAAGCTGCAATTGCAATTCTTTCAGCTCTGGTGTACTCATTTTGTAAGGAGTTTTAGACACTGGAGCTACCTCCCTGAATACATATTCATAATATTTTAATACTGCATGGTCTTCAATAGTTGACACCTTATCCTTAGGTGCCCCTTCCATACCAGCTACAATTATTTGACAACCCTTCTTGTAGAACTTTTTCAGCTGCATTGTTGATATTTCTCTGACAACAATGATTTCCTTCCTTATCCAGGCAAGTGAATTCCTTGCTATGACAGTCTAAGATGTCATGGTGTTGTTCCAACCAATCCATCCCAATTAGACAGTCATAGGAACCTAAAGGTAATATGTTCAATTCATCCTTTGTGCTCAGTCCATTCATGTCCACTGGACAGGATTTAACTAACTCAAAAACCTTTCTCTTGGCTCCTGTATACAGCTGCACTAACCAAGATTTTCCATGCTTGCTTCTTGGTAAATGAAAACTTTCCACCACTCTAGGATCTATATAACTATGACTATCTCCTGAATCAATTAAAATAGTAATGACATGGTTATTGATCATACCTTCCACTTCAATCATATGATATTGAAACTCAACTTTCTTGTTTTCCAGGGCTGCATAGATCCTTGGTATTCTACTGCCCATTTCCTAAACTTTTTTTGCCTACTGAACATTGTCGACATCTCTCACTTTGTCATTTCTGTGGGGGAAATCCATGTACCTATGATTTCCTTTACAACCCCAACATTCCATAGGTGGTTGTCTTGGCATTTTCCCACCTATTTCAACCTTCTTGGGCTCTCTAAAAGATGGTTGTCCTTGAGGACTATTTCTGAAAAAGGGTGGCTTAGTTCCCTTCTTCCTATGATCCATCTTGAATTTCTTCTTGTCTTCCCAAGCCTTTTGGAAAGCGATATTTTCTCCTTGATGCTCATATATGCATTTTTCTCTTCTTATGGTTTATTCCATAGTTTTAGGATCGTCATAATGGATCTTGTCACTAATGGAATATGGAAGTCCACTCAGATACCTTTGAATTTTGACAGTCTCATCCTTGTTGAGAGGAATGCACTTCAACAATTCCAAAAACCTTCGTTCATATTCATCAATGGAAATGCTACCCAACTTGAGTTCAAATAACTTTTTCATCTTTCTATCATAATATCTCTTAGTCAAGTATTTATTTTTGAAATAATTATTGAATTCCTCCCAAGTAACATTTTTCTCTTTAATGTGTTGCATCTACACAAGTTGATCCCATCACATGGATTCCTTTACTTTTAGTTGATACATTGCAATTATTCCTTCTGCCTGAGAGGAATAATTATGCAGTTGGAAATATTTCCTCATGCTAAGAATCCATGTATTAGCATCCTCCTCCTTCTGTTGTTCTCCATCAAACGTAGGGGTTTAATCTTGTTCATTTCACCCTTCAGTTCATCCACTCCAGATCTCCTGTGTTTTTTGGTAGGAGATGTACTTGAACTACTATGTACCCTCCTCTTGGAGTGTCCTTGGGAGTGATGATGGTGTATACCAACACTCCTTGATTTTCTCCTCTCATTAGGGAACCTGTGACTTTTTGATTTACTGGATTCACTCCGCATATCCAATTTCCTTTCTATCCTTTCCAGGATCCGTATCAACTTTATATTGAATTTTCCCTACTGATCCCTGGCTTTCATGAGCTTTCTGCTATTTTCTCGATGATGCTAAACATCTTTCTGCAATCTTTCAATGAGATTCATCATGTTTCCCTCATTATCTATCTCTTCTCCATGCCCATGGAGTTCGATCCTTCAACCCCCATATGGACATCCATTCCTCTTGCTTCATTCTCTGAACTGAAAACATTCTGTGCCTCCTCCATTTCTCTGTGCTAAGCATCAATTCTATGTGGTTCTGACAATCGTTGACTCTGCAACACATTGTGCAATCAACCGAAATTTTTCAGGCCATCATTCCTTAACAAATTCCACTGTATTCATAAACCAATCTGATTCAAGAAAGCATTCAGAATTCATTCTCTGCGATTCTCGATAAACCAAGAATCCCCGCAGATCCTTTCGTTTTGCAACAGATTTTTGGGCACTACTCCCTTTCTCTTTTCCCCCAACCCATGTGACCATGAGCCATGGCGAAGCGTTAGATCTATAGGCACTTACTTGAGACCGCAGGCCTATGGATTCAGAAATCTTCCAAGCACAATACAACAACTCTCGGAGTTCCTAACTAACGAACTCGCGAAATGGCGTGGATCAACAATCCACGACTACTTGGCATCCAACAGTTGATACCCACTATGGAGCTTCTACCATCGGAGCTTCGGGACTTTGGATCTTCAGAGCTTCGGGTTCCGAAATTTTTCACGCTTGCCTCCTTGCAATCTCCTGAATTCTGAATTTTCGGGCTTCTTTACCCCCCAGGTCCACATAGTACATGTTGTTCCAGACTTTATACTTAAGGCTTGAAAGTATAAAGTCTAGGCATCCAAAAATAAATAGGGTCTATGATATAAAGAAAGGAAAAACAACTCCTATGGGAAAAGAAGCTATGGCTGATTTTTGAGTTGTCTTTGTCTAGCTTCCAATTGTTCCTAGATGCTAATGTCTTGCTCAATGACTGCCCATGAATGTTCAAGTTCAACCCGAGTGGTAGCAGTTTTTAAAATGGTGTTAAAAAGAGTTAAAGTGATATTGGTTTGATCTGTGAGACCGGGTTCGATATTGGATTGTCTCATAACAGGTACAGTCATGGAGGAAGAAGAGCTTTAAAGATTTGTTGTTTTTTAGGTTGCTGATTCTATTTTAGATTATGTAAGAAAAATTCCCAAATTTTGAATTAATAGTATAACAAAATCAAAGGTCGTTTCCCATATCTAAGTTAAACTAAAAATCATGCATGAAATGAAAGAAAACATAAAGCTGTGGAACAATGTGAGACATCAAACAAGGAAGAATCTCACTTTGTGAAAGAATACGAAAATAGACAAGAAAAACTTTAATGAAGCATAAGATATAGAAATCTAAGTAATTTACAGGTCTTGTACATGTTGATAGCCGATACAAAGGAAAAAATGTAAACGATTAGATGACTAAAATAATCGATCACCATAGTAGAGGTTGTACTAAATTGCAGTTAAGCATTCATCAAAGATATATATGAAATGATGTTAAATATGAAATAACAGAGGAACACATAACTCAAACTTGAAGGGATCTGGAGTCTTTGATTTGTATTTGTATTAATTATGAAAAATGAAAAATTTCTCTACTACAATCGGCTAAGGAAAAAGAACCCCCGGTTCACACTTTCAAAATTGTATTTATACAAAGAAAATCATCAACCCTAGATGGTTGGTATTCTCCTAATATCTTAGGTGCTAATAGTTACATAATACAAATTTGAACCATTTTGCTCGGTTACTTTTTACTTTTCTAACAGTTGGAAAAAAATGGGCATACATGCATTACTTCATCATTTCTTTGAAGCACTTCCTTCACTCGGTTCAAAACACTCAACGCACCTATCTAGAAACTACACCAAAATTTTGGAAGGTTCTGTTGTATCCTTTCCTTCAAACACATACAACTTCCTTTGAATTTGGGGTAGCCTGTCTTCAATCTTCCCATTTTCAAACTTTGTCGACTGCAACTGTAGATTTGGCTTTATTAGCCACTTATCCATTTGGGTGATGTCAAGATATTTCAATTGTGAAAT
>SNQJ01S0118894.1:0-10913 GCA_010110895.2 Picea sitchensis
ACTTGTTGACATGGAACTAACTAAGTGGATTCCACATGTCACTTAGATTCGTGACTTACGCATACCTGAAATGCCAACTGCACTTTGACACTTGTCATCATCTGATTGTGTCCTTGCTGACGTGGTCTGCTGACGTAGGTATCCTGATGTGGCACATATTCTTCTCCTCGATCTAACAGTTGTCCTAAATCCAGAAATGTATCTCAGATCGACGGTTGAGATTGACTTCGAAACTTCTGCCTTCGAGACTTCAGGTAATTCGATTTCTCCACTTCTCGGTTCTTCTGAAGTGAGATTCCCCAAAGTGTAACCTCCTCACAACTTTTAACCCAAAATGAATGTTGTTCGTTAATCATGATCTTAGATCGACGGCTCAATTTGTCTATGATGTTGCCTTGCCTTGGTTTAAATCCAACAAATCTTCTTCTTTGCTTATCTTATCCTTCCACTTTAAGTGATACAATGGCTATCATGAATTCAGGTATTCGATATCTCAGCCCTTTTTCCTTTCTTATCCTATCCTTCCACTTAAAGTGATACAACGGCTATCGGGAATTCGGGTATTCGATATCTTAGTTCTTTTGCCTTTCTTATCTGATCCTTCCACTCCACATGATCCATAGGTCAAGAATGGTCTTGAAGAAAATAAACTATCAAGGATTATTGTGGGGTCCTCAACTAGCATGACGTTTAAAACTATCATCGAGTTCCGCAATGGAAATTTCTCGTTGGTAGTGGAAATGATGCCAACCGTAGATCTATTGACAGGTAATTTCTCGTTGGTAGTGGAAATGATGCCAACCGATCTATTGACGTGTGGCCATCTATGATCGATGATTCTGAACCATAAATTGTGCTTGGTTTATCATGTCACCTAAACTCCAAGAATCGGTTGTGTGATTGTCAGGTGGATCAACCATACCATCGACCTGAACCTATAATATTTGGTGATCCAGAGTAGTTGCGGGATTGGAAATAGAACGTATTTAATTTTCCTTTTGATCTCTGCAATATATCCTTGTCATTGATCCGGTGCTTGTGTATCAATGGTCTTGATTTGATCTGATCGTTAACTATTCCTCCAACGATCATTGTCTTGTAATATGATGATCTAGGATCGACAAGGGATTGGGAATAACATGTAGTTTAATTCTCCTTCTGAGGTTCAATCAATCCCTGCCCTTGATATGTTGCTAGTGAATCCAACGGTCACGACTTGATCTCATTGTTTATGTAACGCTTTTCCTCCCCGAGCTAATCTTTGCATTACGTTGTCCGACATTTTCATTCTTTGTACAATTTTCAATGATTTTCCTTCCGAGCTTTGATCTCAGCATATTGTCTGACATTCTCTCTAATCCACTATTCCTTCGAGATTTGATCTCAGATACCGTTTGACATTCTGCTAATTGTTATAATTTTTACATTAATGACAATTTCATATATGATAACTCAAATAATGAAATTTTCATAACAACTTATCATCACATCATAATGATATCAATGACACATGTCCAACACCATGTATCATTTTTTACCAAAGCATTGAATTCTACATCCATTGCTTTAGTTCATTCATTATTTCTTGATGTCTCTGCATAAATATTATAAAATAATGTAACTCCAAAAGTGTATTCTTATTATTATTTGATATATTATTTCATTGGATCAATCCCTACTAGGATTGATCTTATCGACTATTGTAAAAGGACCAACTCCTTTATGGATTGGTTATAATGTAATTGTAATAGGCAAAAAGAAGAAGTTGGTCTCCATAATATAATAAAGGCGGTTATAACCACCCAGCTGGAGAAGTCATCCCTGAAGAGACACTTCACATGTGATAGATTTGTATAAATAAGGAGGCTAGCTGGCCTCACTTTAGACACACAACTCACTTGCTCATTGAGACAAGCCTAACCACAGCTTGGAGAAGAAGGAGAGAGAGGGCACATCTTTGGGAGAGGATCTTCAGATTAGCTTGAGTTATCTCTTGGCATTGTATTGGCTATCTATAATAAGGAAGTTTTGTTGGTTTTCCTCCCCCATGAGGGTTTACTGTGATAAATGATTGTGTCTCTTTGTGATTGTGTATTTCTCTCATGGATCTTGTGTTATGCTATTGTTATCTATTGAATGAAAAGAACTATAATAATGGATTTCACAAACATTAACATGGTATCAGATCCAAGATGAAGAAAGCATCTTTTACAAGAGAAAGTGAAAAACGTCGCTTTTGTCGTACATGCAAATTAGGGGATTTTATGGTGAAGTTTTTCAGTCCCAAACCTACATAGAAAGTGCACCTCCCCCAAGGATTACTTTGGCACCTCAGCACTCAGCATAGATCTCTTGAAAGTGAAACCCTAGTTTCACAAAATTACTAGAAGTACCAGAAAACTATTGTACCAGAAGTACCAGAAGTAATTGAAGTACTAGAAAACTAGAAGCGCCAGTACAGAAATCCCCAGATCAATTTTGAGGGGGTAAAGTTGGATTTTAGGAACTGACCGCATCTAACCTACTCACCTTCAACAAGATCTATCCCCTAGATCGTAATTTCAAATTTTGAAGTTTGAAAATTAGGGTTTCATGTTCCTAAGTTGCAGCTTGCAGCTTGCAAGCATAGCCTTAGAACCGGCTATGACGGGCCATTGTAGTCAGAAAATTAAATGTAGTCAACCTTGAAGTTTTAAAGATTTAATGATTAATGCCTCCTCGGCTCGGATGGTGCCACTGCCTGCAATTCTATCTCGAGTATGTACTCACATATGTTTAATGGTTAACTTAAGAGTATTTGTAAGAGAAGGGATCTTCATTATAGATCTAGAAGGATCTTAAGATCCAACACATCTCGAGGAATGATACAACCTAGGTGTGATTATCCTGATATGCATCCATTTGTTACATGACAATGTTGCATGTTGTAGCTAAGACCATCATTCTAACCTTTCCCGACTCAAGGTATTAGATGGATTAAAAGTTGAGATCATAGAACTTATCCTCTAACCCAACCTTCTATCGTTAGTGTATTGTCTTAGTACATAAGACAGGTTGAAGAAAGAACTGCCATCTTGAGTGAAGGAGACTCGAAGAAAAGCAAGCACTCATTCCCAGGACAAGGCTCCAGTTTGATTAATCAAGTTAATAAGATTCAAAGGTACACATGACAAGTTGATGAATATAGTTGAGATAGCAATCTTGTAAAGTATTATACTTGATAACACAGAGACATAGTGTTAAATGATTAACGTAATCATTTATCCTGATACAACTAACACCTCCTCTAGGAAGAATATCATGTGTTAGTTCTAGGTTGCCATGGAGGAATGTTTGATCACAACACTCATGAGAGTGTTGACCCCATTTTCAGACAGATTCCTCACTCCTTTAATATTTGCTTCCGCAAGTTACAAGTGATAGCCTAAAGGGCTAATGGATGATTGTTCGTGATATTACTTTAGGCCACGCATATTACTCTGCTTGTTGTTTTGTTTTGATCTTGTTCCGTGTCGTGCAATAAACTCCGAGGAAGCCATATAGTGAAGGTTGTTGAAGGAAACACTAAAGGAGAAACCTTGAAGAAGCAATCATCATTGAAAAGAAGAAGGTGGCTTGTATAAGCTTAAAGGGTCACTTAGAAGGCATGGCCCATGCCATTGAAAACTCTTGTGAAATAATGTAACTGTGAAGAGCATTCTTATTTTGTTATTGGATTAAACTCCATTGTGGATTTCTCAATCTCATGCCATTATTATTATTCTTATTATTAGATTAACTCCCATTGAGGATTAATCAAGTCGGTATCAGACAAGGACCAAATCCCCTTTAAGTGGATTGGTCATCGGACAATTATAATGTGCAGAATGTTGTGTCGGCCCCAACGCTTATAATGAACGGGCCATATTTAATTAAAGGTGGATTTACTCACCCAGACTGAGATGTCGGCCCCGCCGTGATGGTGACTCTTCACACGTGCCGATTGATATAAATAAGAGGCTAGCCTACTCAATACACACTTCAATTTTGCTCATTCTCTCTTGGCGAGGCAAGTTGCATTCCCCGCTGGAGAGAGGAGAAGAAGGTGGCGCATCTCTTGAGGAGGACCCATTTTCAGACATTGAGTTATCTCTTGAACATTGTATAAACCATTTATGATAAGGAAGTTTTGTTCTGGGCTTTTCTCCCCTTAGAGGGTTTCCCAGATAAATGTTGTGTCTCTTTGTGGATGTGTATTTCCTCTCATTGATCTTGTTCTTATTATGCTCTTATCTTATGAAATGCAAAGAACTATAATAAATGGTATAAACATTAACATGGTTTTAGAGCCAACCCGGCTAAGAAAAGACCGCAAGAAGAAAACGCCACCTACCGTGAGCCCCAAGATTAGGGTTTTGGAAAAGTGAGAGTTTTCAGCTATCTATCACCATAAAGTTACCCCCAAGGACACTGGCACCTATAGAGCGACCTTTTCAAAGGGTTATCTCCCGGAAACCCTAGTTTCACAAAGTACCGAAACCAGAAAATTGTATATACCCGTATACCAAAGTACCGTGGCACCAGAAACCATAATTCAAATTCATAAAATCAGTAGAGTAGATTTGAAGGAATATATTTGAAGCATTCAACAAGATCAAGGAATTCAAAGTTTTGATAAAGAATCTTCCTCAAAGAAAGATTAAGATACTCAAATGATAATGGAGGAGAATATACTCAAGGAGTTCAGAAGATTCTCAAGTAGATGTTCTGACTCAATAGGGAATTAACTCCCTACAATCCCCAACAAAACGGTGTTGTTGAAAGGAAGAACAGAATGATTATGGAAGTTGTGAAGACTATGATTCACGAACAAGATCTTCCTATGTGCTTATGGGCGCATACTATGGCAGCTTGTTTATGTGCATAACCGATTATCCCATAGCGCCCCTGGGTTCAAGACCCTAGAAGAAATGTTCACCTAAAAGAAGCCAGAGGTAAGCCACATAAAAATATTTGGTTGTCCAATTCATAAATCGAAAGAGAAAAGGAACAAACCGGAGCCCCTCCTCGAAACAAGGGAATATTTGTGGATAATCGTGAGGTATCCAAGGCCTTCGTAATCTACATACCAGGTCACCGACACATTGAGATCGGCAAGCAGAGACGCGGATTTGATGAAGAAGTTGCACCTAATAACGAAGATGCCTTGAAGAGGTATGAAGAGTGAACTCAGAACTTTAATGATAGAATTCGTGAGAGAATTCCTAGAGCTGGGTGTTAACTCCGGGTAAGGGAAGTCGAAGCTCTCTAATGAGGAGACTTGAAGACCATGATATAACGTTTTCAAGAACCTCCTTTCGTGATGACCTCTTTCTCCAAAAGAAAGCCTCATGGGAAAGAGAGCTTATAAAATATGGAGAGAAGCATGGTGTCCCAGAAGGAACCATTTAGACTATGAAAGACCAAAGCCATTCTCCATTTTAACGACTTTGATGTGCAATCTAATTTGATGAGGAACCTACATGTTTTGAAGAGGCCATCTAGAAGAAGGAATGGGAAGATGCCATGACAGAGGAATACCGATCCATAATGAAGAACGTAGTAAGGGAAATAGTTCCCAGTTCCAAGAATAAAGATGGGGTATCCTACAAAATGACTCTTCAAAATAAAACATCGATGGAAGTATTGAGAAATATAGCGAATATTTTTCGGGCCATGGATTTTCCTAGAAGGAAGGCACTTACTATGAAGAGACATTCATATTGCCAAATATTACATTTCAATCATAACCATTATAGATCTTGCTTCCAAGATGAAATGAAAGCTGCATTCGATGGACGCGGAAGATAGCTTCCCCAATGGTATTATCGAAGTGTATAGCAACCCCAAGGATTTGAGGTTGAAGATGAAGTTCTCATGTCTGCCGATTAAAGAAATCCTTATACAGATTGAGGCAAGCCCCCGCATTTGGTATGGCCAGATAGACAGCTTCTTGACAAGCTTGGCTTTACCAAGAGTAACGAAATTCTAATCTCTACTTCAAGATCAAGTGATAATGAACCAAGCATAATATTACTATATGTGGATGACTTGTTCTTTACAGAAGAATAAAATCTCATTTAATGAAATGTGAGACTTGCCTCGTAATTTCAAATGAAAGACCTTGGCCTTAACAATGCATTATTTCTAGGTCTCGAGGTACGGCGCGAGTCCGAAAGAATCTTCCTTGACCAATGGAAGTACACGGTCGATATCTTGAAGAGATTCGACATGCCCGAATGAAAGTCCATGAATACACCCATGGAAGCAAAGTCGAAGCCGTTGGTCGATACTTCGTCGGATTCGATAGATGCCACTGCATGCATGCATTATTGGATCGCTGATGTACCGGATGAACACTGTGACTGTGACATCCGCTTTTGGCAAGGAACATCTTGAGTCGGTATTTGGTGGAGCCCATACTTGTTCATTTAGTGGCTGCATAACATATGATGAGGAACCTTAAGGGTACAATGGATTATGGTCTCACCATGATGGAGATCATGACTTTACCGATTAGATATAATCGATGCGATTGGGCAGGAAGTGTTGCAAGTGTGAAAGCACTTCCTGATGTTGTTTCCGCTTTGGGATCACCTATGATCTCGGTGGTAGAGTAGGAAGCAATCCAAGATTTCCCGCGACAACCGAAGCAGTACATCGCTGCATGTTCTGGCTAGTCGCTAAGCCATATGGCTTGGAAAGTTGTTGACAAGCCTATTTGATTTGGAGATGAGAGTAACCGCGATTCTATGTGATAATCAAAGTTGTATTAAATGATAGAGAATCCTGTGGCGGTTCCACTTAATGTGTCAAGCACATAGATATATATCGCCATTTCCCCATCCTCGCGACATTGTACGCAGAGGGAGCCCCAAGCCCGCATTACTAGCACGGATGAACAAAGTTGTTGATGTGATGATTCAAGCCTCTATCTCGTAAAGTTTGAACACTTTCGAGATAAGATTGGTATTGTCCGAAAGGACCTTCCTCGAAGTTGGGAGTAGATGTGATTCCTTGCTCGACTCGCTGTTAGACGAAAGCAAGATTAGAGTGATGTTTCCGGACCCGCCTGTTAGATCAGAAGCATAACGATGTTGATTCCTTGCTTATGACCTAGTTGTTAGATCGAAGCAAAGATGAGTCATGCTTCTAATTCTGGCCATAGGACGTAAAGCATGACGATGTGATCCTTGCTTCTGACCTGCTTGTTAGACATAAAGCAAGATGAGTTATGCTTCTACCTAGTTGTTGTGGACGTGAAATCATAAAGTAATCACTACCGGGTTCCTTGTTTCCGACCTAGTTGTTAGACGTAAAGCAAGATGATCACACGACGTCATGCTTTATTTTTAATAGTGAGGTCAGAAGCATGATGCCATGTGTTCCTTTATTCCTCAATCTCATTGTTAGACTTAAAGCAAGATGAGCTATGCTTCCGACCTAGTTGTTAGACGAAGCATAACGTCGATGATTCCTCGCCTCGGACCTCAAGAGCTAGACGAACGAAAGATGTTGATGTGTTCCTTTGCTTCCGACCTAGTTGTTAATGTAAAGCAAGATGAGTCATACTTCCTCACCTAGTTGCTAGACGAAGCATGACGCTTGTGATTCCTCGCTCGACTCCAGTTGTTAGATCGTGAAAGCGCAGATGATGATATTACTTGCTTCCTACCTAGTTGTTAGACATATCAAGATGTGATCGATGACCGAAGCACAAATTTTAACCGGCCGTGGACATTGAGCTAGTGTAGTAATCAGATGCGGATGTGACCGAATAATCGAAGCACTACCTAACCACCTGCGGACATTGAGCTAGTGTAGCATCAGGATGTGACACTTTGTGTCGTGGATGAGGTATCATTTTTACCGATACATATTAGATGCAGATGATGATAGCATCTTTTGAGAATGATGATGCTGTCATCGAAGAAACCATGACTTGTAATGTAAGCACAATTGTTCAAGATGATATTGATGATACCGTCCTCGACTATGCCCCATGATGCAGACCTCTCTCACCGATGTCGATGAAAACTCGATGAAGAATAATTCCTTCTTGTTAAGGGGAGGTTAGAATAATGTAACTAAGAAGAGCATTCTTATTATTTTGTTATTGGATTAACCCCATTGTGGATTAATCATGTCATTATTATTATTCTATTATTAGATTAATCCCCATTGAGGATTAATCAAGTCGGTAATTGTATAAGGACCAAATCCCCTTTACCGGATTGGTCATCTGACAATTATAATGTAAGTGTGAATAAGAAGCTCTAATTCTAAAGAAGCTATAATGAAAGGGCCGATTAATTAAAGGTGGATTTACTCACCCAAAGGTGAGAGGTCGGCCCCGCCAGATGGTGACTCCTCACACGCGTCGCATTGGATA
Organism: Picea sitchensis; assembly: GCA_010110895.2. Lineage (NCBI taxonomy): Eukaryota > Viridiplantae > Streptophyta > Pinopsida > Pinales > Pinaceae > Picea > Picea sitchensis. The sequence goes on from SNQJ01S0118894.1 coordinate 8,411, forward strand.
TAGCCAAGAGGCTAGCCTCACTTCTAATACACACTTCACTTGCTCATTCTCTTATGAGGCAAGTTGCATTCTCAAGTTGGAGAGAGGAGAAGAAGGGTGGCACACTTGGAGGACGATTTTCTCAGATTGGTTGAGTTATCTCTGAACATTGTATGCTATTTATGATAAGGAAGTTTTACTGGTTTTCTTCCCCTAGAGGGCTTTCCTGTGATAAATATCAAGTTGTGTCTCTTGTGGATGTGTATTTCTCATTGATCTTGTTCTTATTATGCTCTTATCTTATGAAATGCAAAGAACTATAATAATGGCATAAAAATTAACAAAAACCCATGTGAACTTTGGCATAGAAGATTAGCTCACATTAACTACAAGGCGCTACCATACATATGCAAAGTAGTCACAGGTTTACCATAAATCAAGGTTGACCATGAAGGCGTATGCAATGGATGTGCACAAGGGAAGAACATCAAGAACCCTTTTCCGAAGAGAGACAGCAGAGAATAAGGAGTCTTGGAACTCATTCATTCAGATATGTGTGGCCCAATGCCATCGTCCTCCATTAGTGGGTATGTATACTATGTATCATTCATTGATGATTATTCTCGTAAAACCTGGGTGTATTTTTTGAAATCTAAAGTATTCAGCAAGTTCAAGGAATTCAAAGCCTTGATAGAGAATCTTTTTGAGAGAAAGATCAAGATACTCAAGTTGGATAATGGATGAGAAAACACTTCAAAAGTGTTTGTGAACTTCTGCAAAGATGTTGGGATCAAAAGGAAACTAACTACTCCCTATAATCCTCAACAAAATGGTGTAGCTGAAAGAAAGAACAAAACGATAATGGAAGCTGTGAAGACTATGATCCATGATCAAGATATTCCTATGTGCTTATGGGCAGAAATAGCAATGGCAGCCATATATGTGCAAAACCATTTGTCCCATAGTGCACTTGGGTTCAACACCTCAAAAGAAATGTTCACCGGGAAAAAAACCAGAGGTAATCCATCTCAAAATATTTGGCTGCCCAGTATTTATTCATATACCGAAAGAGAAGAGAAACAAGTTGGAACCTTCAGGAAATAAGGGAATATTTGTGGGATACTGTGAGGTCTCCAAGGCCTTCAGAATCTATATACCAGATCACCATCACATTGAGATCAGCAGGTATGTGACCTTTGATGAAGATGCAGCGCTCAAGAAATCAAGAAGATGCCAGCTTGAAGAAGTATATGAAGAGGAACCCGTAATCCCCAAAACTACAGTGAGGGAGGTTCCCAGAGCCACAGAACCAGTGAGGGAAGTCGTAACCCCTAATGAGGAAATTATAGAAGACCATGATATATTAGAAGTTCAAGAACCTCCTCAGATGACGATCCTCCATAAAAGAAAGCCAGCTTGGGCTAGAGAGATTATTCAAGATGGAGAGAAGTATGGTGTACCCAAAGGAACTACGAGAGAGGTGAAAATACCAAAGCCATTCTCCAGCTATATGGCTTTGATGTGTGATCTTCTAGAGGAGGAGCCTACCTGTTTTGAAGAATCCATTTAGAGGAAAGAATGGGAAGATGCCATGACAGAGGAATACCAATCCATAATAAAGAACGAAGTATGGGAAATAGTTCCCAGACCGAAGAGTAAATATGTGGTATCCTCCAAATGGCTCTTCAAAATAAAACATGTTGTTGATGGAAGTACTGAGAATTACAAAGAAAGATTTTTCGCTCATGGTTTTTCTCAAAAGGAAGGCATTGACTATGAAGATACATTTGCTCCTATAGCCAGATACACTTCGATTAGAACCATCATAGCTCTTGCAGCTAAGATGAAGTAGAACTTACACTAGATGGACATGAAGACAGCTTTCCTAAATGGTGTCATTGAAGAGGAAGCGTATATAGAGAAACCTCAAGGATTTTAAGTTGAAAACAGGAAGTCTCATGTCTGCAAATTGAAGAAAGCCTTATATGGATTGAAGCAAGCTCCTAGAGCTTGGTATGGCTGGATAGACAGTTTCCTGACGAGATTGGGCTTTACCAAGATTAAAGAAGATTATAACCTCTACTTCAGAATTTGAAATGAAATACCTTGGCCTAATACATTATTTCTTAGGTATTGAGGTATGGCAGAGTCCAGAGAGGATATTACTTAACCAAGGGAAGTATGCAGTCGAAATCTTGAAGAGATTCGACATGTTGGAATGCAAGTCCATGAATACACCCATGGAAGAGAAGTTGAAGTTGTTGGTCGACACTTCGTCAGAATTGATTGATGCCACATTGTACAGATAGATTATTGGATCGTTGAAGTACCTGACAAACACCAACCAGACATTTTTTTTGCCGTGAACACCTTGAGTCAGTTTCTGGTAGAACCCAGACATGTTCACCTAGTGGATGGAAAACATGTGATGAGGTACCTTAAGGGTACAATAGATTGTGGTCTCAGCTATGATGGAGATCATGATTTCACATTGAGTGGATATACTGATGCAGATTGGGCAGGA
>SNQJ01S0118894.1:23438-49023 GCA_010110895.2 Picea sitchensis
TGAAGTAAATGAGAGCCATTCATCTCAACTCTTGATTAAGTCATAATCGTCTATTTGTTCGAAACCTATGGAAAAGCCAGGATCGTCCGACTAACGGAAGAACGAATAATGACCGTCCGATCTACTTCAGAGAAATCTGCTTCAGGACATTTGAAATATTATAGAGGTTGGAAGTTGTGAAGGACAAAGTTTCGAAGTACTCACAGTCGTCCATCTCATTGGTATATTAAAACGTTACCGTTGATTTTTATAAGTGATCAAGAACTCGCTTGGCCTAGCGCCTGGTCACCAACCACGGTCGTATGGAATAAATAAATAAAGAGAGAAAGAAGATTCAATGCTGGGAACATATCTTAGACAATAAGGCCATGGTTTTGCGCATATGGTCATATGTAAATGATTTGAACGAAGCGCCTCATACAGATTTTTGACAGAGGGTTAGCACTAGAACAATACAAATAAGCGATAAAAGATGAAATGATATGTTGTTGAACTAAAAATGCAACAGAAACATGAGAACGATATCATGAGTCGATCCATGTTTGTGATCAACTCAAGAATCCAAAGGAACCAACATACAGTCATGATTAAAAAAGAGTTAATTCATGAGCATTATGAATAAAGAATAAAAAAGGAAAATAATATTATTTAAAGATTAAATTCTATGATTTAAATGAAAAGGTACAATGAATCAAAATCAAAAGACACAATGATTCAAATTCACACCATTTGGAAGACTATATAAACAAGAAATAATGGTGAGAATAAGTGTAGTTTTTTTTGTTGAAGTATATATATTTATGTATAATGGATTGAATGAAGATTCATTCTATTAGGTTGGTGCCTGTTTACAAGTTGGGTCTTGTATGAGGATTGGATTCCTCACATCTCAGTTGGAACTAAGATCAACAAGCTGTGACTTGTTATGAGGGTTGGATTCCTCATTTCTCAGTTGGATATGAGAACTACAAGCTGGGTCTTGTAACATAGAGTTGGGTCTCTCACAATTGTATGAAGATGATATTCAAAGATTGATCTTATGTATTCATTTAAGTTAAATAAATAAAATATTTATTCTTTTATATATTGTTTGAGAAAACAAGATAAATATTTGTTGTTCAGTTAATTTGTGAAAAGTGGAAAATTGTCCAAAGTTTTGTGACATTGATTCACCCCCCCTCCTCTCAGTGACATTGGATTATGCCAAAGAGTTTTAAAATTAACATATGGAAAATATTGACTATCTATAGATTAGTGGTCAAAAGAAAAATCATTGGTAGGGTTAGTTGTAGAATACAAGAAGAAGAAAAAATAAAGGTAGTAGAGAAGTACAAGGAGCATCATTCAACAAAGATCAATTGATAACAGAATTGGTATTTAAATCAATTGGTATAATTCCTCAATTGATATTCCTGTGAAATATCAAAGAAGAATAAGAAGCAGATCAAAAAGATCAGTAAGATTCATACTCTTGTTCTATTTGACAAAGGAAAGTTCGTAAAAACTCAGGAGGAGTATTTTGGTTATTAAATAAGAAAGTTATTAGATTAAGTTTTGAAAGACTTGATCACTACAAATTGGTATCACTACAAAATTGGTATCAAGAAGACTACTTATTTGAACACAAAAATCCCAATAAACTAAGATAAGAAGTTAGTAAATTAACAGAGGAAGAGTCCTTGTCAAGAAGAGCTGCCCTTTCAAAAACAAAGGGGGAGAATAGTCAGAAGAAAAGAGAGCATATTGACAGGGGGAGTCATTCATTTATTGTAGGCATAACATGATTCTAGAAGGATCTACCCAAATTCATATTTTGGTCAACAACATGCAGACAAATAGAGGTTGATCATGAGGGGAGAAACCCTTTTTGTATTGAGTCAAAGGGGGAGAGTAACTTCATAGGAGGAAAACAACATTAGAGGGGAAGTTTGGGTATGATGTTAGTGTGTTTCCCTCAATGACAAAGGGGGATATTATTGGACATATTGTCATTGATATGTTGTCATTGATGTCAACAGTCGATGTCATTATGATGTGATGATAATTTGTTATGAAGAATTGTTATTGTTGAATTATCATAGATGAAATTGTCATTGATGTCAACGATATAACAATTACCAGAGAATGTCAAATAGTATGCAGAGATCAAATCTCAGAAGGAAAAGTGCACAGTTAGCAGAGAATGTCAAACAATATGCAGAGATCAAAGCTCAAAAGGAAAAGTGCATTGAAAGTATGCAAAGAATGAAAATTTCAGACAATATGCAAAGATTCAAGCTCAGAAGGAAAAGCGCATTGCAGAAACACGACCAGATCAAGTTGTGACTGTTGGATTCACAAGCGACAGATCAAGGGAAGGGATTGATTGCAGAGCGTGAAGGGAGAATTAAAATACATGTTATTCCCAATCCCACAATCAGTCTAGACCCTTAGATTACAAGAGAAGGATCGTTGGAGGACTAGTCAACGATCAGATCAAATTAGGACCGTTGATACGCAAGCGCCATATCAATGGAAAGGATAGATTGCGGAGAGAGAAAGGATAATTAAACAACATGTTATTTCCAATCCCACAATTAGTCTAGACCATCAGATCTTATATATTCAATGATCAACGACTGTGGTTGATCCACCAACAATCACACACCTTCAATTGTGGAGTTTGGGCAACAGGCTAAATCACGCGCAAGTTATGGTTCTGGAATCCACATCGACCGTTGATGGTCACCCGTCAATAGATCTACGATTGACATTAGTTCCACTACCAACGAGCAGTTTCCATTTTCGAACTCGGCGATATTTGTAAACGTCATGCTATTTGAGGACCTTGCAATCATCCTTGATCGTTGATGGATCAATTTTAGTGGAAGAATAGGATAAGCAAGGTAAAAATACCGAGATCTCAAATACCCAAATTCCCGATAGCCTTTCGATCACTTTAAGTGGAAGGATAGGATAAACAAGGCAAAAGGGCTGAGATCTCGAATACCCGAATTCCCGATAGCCGTTGGATCACTTAAAGTGGAAGGATAGGATAAGCAAAGAAGAATAGCCATTGGATTTAAAGCAAGGAAAAGAAGCATCGCAGATAAATCGAACCATCGATCTAAGATCATGATCAACGAACAACATTCATTTCGGGTTAAAAGTTGTGAGGAGGTTACACTTTGGGAAATCTCACTTCGAAAGAACTGGGAAGTGGAGAAATCGAATTACCCGAAGTCCCGAAGGCCGAAGTTCAGAATTCACTCTCAGCCATTGATATAAGATACATTTTGGGATTTAGGACAACCGTTAGATCAAGGAGAAGAATATGTGCCACATTGGGAGATCTACGACAATAGACCATGTCAGCAAGGACACAATCAGATGATGACAAGTGTCAAAGTGTAGTTGCAATTTCAGGTATGCGTAAGTCACGAATCTAAGTGAGATGTGGCAGCCACTTAGTCAGTGCCATGTCAACAAGTGACATCATCAAGTTACGTCACTCTGGGAGTTTTATTTCAGGAGTTTCACCACCAGCTAATTCCTAAAGCCCCGAAGTTCCGAAGTAAATGAGAGTCGTTCATCTCAAATCTTGATTAAGTCGTAATCGTTGATTTGTTCGAAACCTTCGGACAAGCCAGGATTGTTCGACTAACAGAAGAACGGATAATTACCCTCTGATCTACTTCAGAAAATTTGAAATATTATAGAGGTTGGAAGTCACGAAGGAAAAAGTCTCGAAGTACCACAAGTCGTCCATCTCATTGTGAGATTAAAACGTGACCGTTGATTTTGATAAGTGATCAAGCTCTCACTTAGCCTAGAACCTGGTCACCACCTGCAGTCGTATGGAATAAAGAAACAAAGAGTGAAAGAAGAGGCGGTGCTGAGAACATCGCTTAGACAATAAGCCCATGGTTTTACGCATATGGTCATATGTAAATGATTTTAAGGAAGCACCTCATACATATTTTCGACAGAGAGTTAGCACTAGAACAATACAGAGAATTTATAAAAGATCAAATGATCTGTTGGTGAACTAAGAATGTAGAAGAAGCATGAGAATGATATGATGAGTTGATCCATGTCTGGGATCAACTCATGAAGCCAAAATAACCGATACACAATCATGATTAAAAGAGAGTTCATTCATAAGCATTATGAATAAAGAATAAAAAAGGAAAATGATATTATTTAAAGATTCAATTCTATCATTTAAATGAAAAGGTACAATGGTTCAATATCAAAAGACACAATGATTCAAATTCACACAAGTTGGAAGACTATATAAACAAGAAATAATGGTGAGAAGAAGTGTAGTTTTTTTTTTTGAAGTATATATATATATATATATATATATAAATATATATAATGGATTGAATGGAGATTCATTCTATCAGGTTGGTGCATGTTTACAAGATGGGTCTTGTATGAGGATTGGATTCCTCACATATCAGTTGGATCTTGTTGGATCATGTTGTCATTGATGCCAATGGTTTGATTATTTGGGAGATTGTTGGATCATATGTAAATGGTTTGGTTTGATTGATGTCATTGATTGATGTCAAGTAATTGATTGATATGATGCCCTTGATGAGAATGATATGGATTGATATGATGTCTCCTTGATGAGAATGATATATGTCCGAGTGGAAACCAACTGGCGCAAAGATGAATCCATTATTATCTTATCATACATATGGTGCAATGGATGAACTCCAAAGTGGTCCCCTTATGGTGAAGCCTCACGGAAAGACGCTTTATGGATTGGTTATCCTAGAAGAAACATCATAAACCATGCTTGTATGTGGAATACTAGGATGAAGATCAATGAAGTTGTTGGTGAACCAATCCTAGATGGATAGGTGCGCTCTTGACATGCCATTTCCCTCGGTGGTATAGAATGAACGTCACATAACCCCTCATGGTTTGAGAGTTATGGCCTTATGAGTTGAAGGACCCCTTATGATATTTTGAAGCCCTAAAGGTCAAAGAAGTAAAGTGCTTGAAAATGAAGAAATCATTATTAAATGATAAAGTAAAGGACAAATTCAAGATGGACATTTAAATGATACAAAGTAAAGTGACAAAACTACAGTTGAATATTTAAATGCTAAAGTATTGAGAACTTTCTATGGAAAGTGGTTAACCCTAAAATAAGGAAAATAGGTTATGGATCGAAATGGGTTAATTAACCTAAAATGGCGTATGACCTAGAATATGAAAGTATAAATAAGAATAGATCTCTGTAAATGTTCATTTGGTGAGAACTACAGATCAATGGAGAGTTTTGGTACATTCTTTTCGAGGCCATTGAGAGCTTCACAGGAGAGAATTTTATTGGTGTGGATCTCTGAGCATGATTGAAGATCTATTCCTAGGTAGCAGAGCGAGAGTGAGGATCTCATGGATGCATCAAAGTTTCGCAATGCCAAAGATCTTGACGGCAAAAGTTTCTAGTCACAAAACCTTATTTTTTGATGCCCACGTTGTCCGTGTATAGGGTGCATGTACACTGTGGCGGAGCGTGGACTGATAACCTCATGGAGATTTGTGTTTGATCTAGTGCCAAGATATTAGGTGATGAAGCAAAACCCGACCGATTCTATGGACTCAGATCTATGACTAAGACACCGGTATGGTTACATTATTGTCTTGATACATGCTACTGCTTGATATGTTGTGAATGCTTAGGGAATTATTGGTATGGCCTCTATGATGTGGCTCAATTTGGTTGATTTGGATGAATGGAGTGAGAACACCTGGGTGATTCAAAGAGGACATGATTGCTAAGTGGTACACTAAGCTTTGCAGCGCGATTGAGATAGTATCGCATACGGATTTGCTGTGAGATGAGCAAGCTATCTAGTAGCTCGATGTATTGTGACCGCTGTGGGTCGCATTTGGACAAAGGAAGATAGAAGAGAAAGTGATTACAGGTTGCAGAGATCCGAAAGCATGTGAAGCAAAGAAAACCCTAAGCGCTCAAGAGCATACGCTTGTTAAATTATACACCGGTCGCCAAGCTCAATATCGCGGGTCAGAGCTGTGGCATCGCTCACACGTATCGCACTAATAACAAGTCACAGCACTGGCGACGCATTGATATCTGAGGATTTGTTACTCATCTCGCTAAGGTCGAGGGTGTAAGATGAGTCTTTCATTATGGAGTCGGTGCTCTTGTAGAGTTGTAATTCTATTCGAAGCTGTTGTTGATAAACCCAAGGATGGTAGTCTCATAATAAAAAAGAAAATTGTACATACATCTTGTGTTCTTGTGTCCACGATGATGACTCTGTTGGATATATTGTCGATATATGTTGCCGAGAGGTGCCTACATCTAACTCGTTATAAATGATAGCAATGGGTAATGAATAAATGTTGAATGCTAATTAATGAGTTTTGTGTTAGAGGAAGTTTTGGAAAAGATCCCCACACTCATTCACCCCTAAGTGTAGGTGTGTACAACAATTGGTATCGGAGAAGGACTTCACTATAAGCCTTAAAATCTTGAAGGAGATCCATATAGACACAAATGATGATGAAGTTCCAACTTTGATGAGGAAAACCATTCTACTGGAGAATAGAGATGAGAGCGTGTTTGAAGACAATGGGAGCAAATCCATTTGGAAGGCAACCATCGGTGGGTATGTTCGTTGGAAGAAGTCAACAAGTTAGCGTTCTCAAAGGGAAGGAAAAGAATGATGCATTGGCTCTCTAAGACTCCAGGACTCTCAAGCCCTATCAAAGAGAGAATGGGACAATGCACTTCCACCAAGGATCTATGGCTAAAAGATAGAGTAGACATATCAAAGCAAGGAAGAGAAAGAAGAAATTGAAGACCACTCCATCAAGATCATCACAGTAAAGAATCAAAATCTCTTTACGCATTATTTAAATGTGTTTTTGAAAACATTTTAAGTGAATATAAAGAATCAAGTAATGATAACACAAAGGAAGAACTTGAATACATTTCAAATAAAAGCAAATAAGTATGTGTTGATATTGGCAAAAAGGAAGATCAAGGAGGATATTTCAAATGAAGGTAAAGAACAATCTAAAGCCCTTGAATGCAATGAGGATGATGATGATGATGCAATTTCTTCACAAGTGAAGAAGAAGATGTAGACATAGTTTGTGTAAATTTTGATGGTGTTTATCCCATGAAAGGAATAGAAGGAAATCTATTAAAACTCAAAAGGAAATTGAAGAGGCCTATATATGTATAGAGGATCATCTTTTATACACTATAACTGTCTTTCTGATAACACTAAGAAGTTTCTTCAGAGGAGTCAAAGGAACATCTTGAAGTTAAAAGGAATGCTCAAAGAACAAGAAGAGAGTTCTAAATTAGAAGAAAAAGGAAGAAGAGACTTCATAAGATCAAAGAATGGAAAGTTTCAGCATATTGAATATAGATGATGAGATTAGTAAAGTTTTGAAACTATTGTCCATCTCAAGACCCAAATTGAAGAAGCCAAAGAATAGAGGAACTATTGAAGATTCAAATAAATGGAAAAGGAAGACTTGTTGCAAATTAGAAGTTGAAATTTTTGACATTAGAAAAAAGGTAGAAAAGTCAAACAAATTCTTTAGTAGCCTGCTGTCAATCTTGATGAAATCTTGAATGTCAAAGACCAACAAGTGATAAATCAGTTCTTGTATACAAAGGAGAAGATAAACATATTGAAGCAAGCACCTCAAAGAAGCATGAGGTAAGTCCATCAAAGAAGAAAGACAATCTTGCAACAACCATCTACACAAGACAAAGAAAATTTCAAAACAACAAAGCAAGGAAGAAACTAAGCCATTCTTGAGACACCAAAGCAAAGGTGAAAGTATTTTTCATGGGCATTGTTATTAATGTATTGGATATGGTCACAAATCTTTTTGAATGTAGATCTTATGAAAGGAGATATATCGACATCTATAACACCACAAGGCAAGAGATGTGATCAAGTAGGACATATTGTCGTTCACTGTAAATCTATGAGATACTATTAACCGAGGAATTTGGCCACAAATCCAGAGTGTCGGAACGACAAGAAGAAAGTCCATGATGAGGAGGACTTCACATAGCATGGCTAGAAGATGAAATGAAATAAGAGTTATATATCTTTGAAAAGATGGATACTCAGCCAAGTTCAAGAGAAGGGTCATCTGCAAGTAAGAAGAAGACAAAGCAACGATCGTAATGAAATATTGAAGAGAGAAGTTCAATGTGTCATTTTACCAAGGCACACACAAGCAGACAACATTACGGCATACCACCCTAATAGGTACACGCTGCACAATACCGCTAAGCTTAGTTGTGCAACAGTCACAAGGTCTACAAAGCCTTGGAAGAAAGGCACCGCACATGGCTTTGAGTTTGATGTGATGGTATAACTCAGACCGGCAGAGTCCGACATTATTTATTGCGTTCCGACAATCGCTTGCTGTGTTTTCATGGTGAGATTCACAATATTATGATATAAAATAAATTTTGGGTGCAGCTTTGAACTCACCCAAGAGTATGTATTGATGGTGATCAAATGCTCATCTATTGGATTATCTAAAATAATCTGGTGGTGTACATGGATGGTATATCTTATGGTGTATTATTGATGCACATGGTTTTCATATTGGTGATGCACATGGTTGGCATATTAGTAGATGCAAATGTTGGTATATGGTGGAAAAATTTCATGGATGATATATTTTGGCAATCATGTTGATGTATTGGTGTTGTACAAACATTTTGGTACGTTATGTACTTGGTGGATATATTGCTTATGATTCTCTATTTAATTGATGACATATATTTTGTTTCCCATGATGTATGGTATGGCACAGCTCGATGGCATGAACTGGTCCAAGGATCATCATATGGTAGCATATTGTTCATCTTGGCAGAGAAGATATAGGGGGAGACATACCCCTATGGGGAGTCATTCTTCTCCCATGATTCTAGGAGGAGATATTTATTAGATGCCACCTAAAAGAGACCCATATTGGTGTTGTTATTACCATAAGCATAATTCTAGGGGATATCAATCATAGTATATGTCTACCGTATTTTCAGCATTACATCGATTGATATCCCTTATTCAAAAAGGAAGAGATTATGCATATAACAAGATGGGGAGCAACCCCAATAGGAGAATGAACCTTTTCCATTGATATCAAAGGGGAGAGAGATAATCACATTGATGTATTCTCATGGTGAGACCACACAATGGTATAATAAAAAAGATAATAACATTGATGTGATTATTTGCCGATGTGAGAGGTTGATGTGGAGAGATATTCACATGGACTATTGATGTAGATCATGCCTCGTCTACATGTTGACATCAATATTGGAAATTGGAATTGACATCAATGTTGGTATTGCCATCAATGCCAAAGGGGAGATTGTTGATCATGTTGGTCATTGATGCCAATGGTTTGATTATTTGGGAGATTGTTGGATCATATGTAAAATGGTTTGGTTTGATTGATGTCATTGATTGATGTCAAGTAATTGATTGATATGATGCCTTTGATGAGAATGATATATCCAAGTGGAAACCAATCAATGCAAAGGTTGTTCCATTATTATCTTATCATGGTTGATAAGGTACAATTGGATGAACTCCAAAGTGGTCCCCTTATGGTGAAAGCCCTCATGGGAAGATGCATTTGATTAAGATCCTAGAAGAAACATTGAGGACCCATTCTGTGGAATAAATTTCATGAAGATCAATGAAGTTGTTGGTGAAACTATCCTAGATGGATAAAGCTTGACATGCCATTTCTAGTGGTATGGAATGCCACATAACTCCTCACAACTATATAGTTATGGCCATGTGAAATTGGAAAACCCTCACGAGTTATATAGAATCCCTTAGAAGGTCAAAGAAGTAAAAGTGCTTGAAAAGAAATCATTATTTAATGATAAAGTAAAGTGAAAAACTAAGATGGATTATTTAAATGATAAAGTAAAGTGGACAAAATCAAGAAAGGAATATTTAAATGATAAAAGTATTGGAGAACTTTCTATATTCATGGAAAGTGGTTAACCCTAAAATAAGGAAAAATAGGTTAAGTGACCTAGAAATGGGTTAAGTAACCTAAAATGGGTTAAGGGACTCAGAATATGAAAAGTATAAAATAAGAAGCTAGGATCTCTTGTAAAAGTACATTTGGTGAGAATCATTTTCAGGATCAATGGAGAGCTTCTTGGTAATATCTTTGGAGTATTTATGGAGAGATTTTTGTGAGAGAATATTATTGGTGGGGATCTCTTGAGAATGATTGAAGATTCATTCCAGGATCAGTAGAGCCGAGAGGAGGATCTCATGGACATCAGAAGTTCTCTCGCAATGTCGTGAGACTGGACGACAAAAGTCTCTCGAGTCACGTAAAACCCTGTTTATTTCTGGATGCCCACGCAATGTATGTGTATAGGTGCGGTACATGTGGTCTCACCGTATAGGGAGCTGGATTGAATAACCCCATGGATAAGGTGTTTGAGCTATGCCAAGCCTCTTGATGATGAGACAGTGTGTTCCGCACCAAGATTCTATGGTCTCAGATCTATCATTAAGACACCGGTATGGTTACATTATTGTCTTGATAGATCATTGTCGATATGTTGTGAATGCTTAGAATTCTTGGTATGTAGCTCCCATGATGTGGCTCAATTTGGTTGATTTGATGGATGGATTGAGAAACACTCTTGTGATTCAAAAGTGACATGATTGCTATGGTACACCAGTTGTTTATACATGATTGAGATAGCATTCATATTTATTTGTTAAGGAGCATGAGCAAGCTATTGGAGAGTTTGGATGTGTTGTGATTGGTTCATATTGGACAGTGAAAAACAAAAGTGAATATGAGTGAAGGCTGCATAGGTTCTGAGTTTTTCATGGAGAGAAGACCCTAGTTGTTCAGAAGGCACTTGTAGGTTGTAGTACAGACATGCCACGTACGTATGTGAGTTTTACTACTGGTAGGGCGCATACAAACACGTGTTGTACTAATGACAGGTCGTTTACCTATTGACAGATTGATATCCGCTGATGATTGTTGCCCATCTCTGGTGCCGAGGTGTAAGTTGAGTCTTGGCATATGAGCCGGGTTCTCTGTAGAGTTGTACCTCTATCTGCTTGTTGCCGAGCAAACCCAAGGATTGTAGTCCGTAATAAAAATAAATTGTACATTATTATTGCGTTCTTCTGCAACTACTGTGATGATGACTTGTTACTGAGGTGTTGGTTGATGATATATTGCTGATATATGTTGCTGATATGTGCCTACATCTAACTGGTTATAAATGACAACAATGGGTAATGAATAAATGTTGAATGCTAATTAATGAGTTTTTGTGCTAGAGGGAAGTTTTGGGAAAAGGAGCCCCACACTCATTCACCCCCCCTCTAAGTGAGGTAGGTGTGTCCAACAGATCTGAGATCAACAAGCTAGGACTTGTTATGAGGGTTGGATTCCTCATTTCTCAGTTGGATCTAAGAACTACAAGATGGGTCTTGTAACAGAGAGTTGGGTCTCTCATAATTGTATCAAGATGATATTCAAAGATTGATCTTATGTATTTATTTAAGTTAAATAAATAAAATATTTATTCTTTTATATATTGATTGAGAAAATGAAATAAATATTTGTTGTTCAATTAATTTGTGAAAAGTGGAAAATTGTCCAAAGTTTTGTGACACTGATTCTCCCCCCCCTCTCAGTGTCAAGTATCCATTTCAAAAATTGGTATCAGAGCGAGGTTCCTTCATCACAGTTTAAACATTGAAGGTAGATTCAGAAGAAATGGGTGGACAAATTGCTATCTCCACAAATTAAGCTCCATTATTTGATGGAAAAAATTATTTATCATGGAGGGAAAATATGAAAATATATATGAAGTCAAGAGGATCTGGAGTTTGGGATTCGGTAGTAAGTAAGCCCTGGCACTTAACTACTTCAAAGAGCAAAACCAAAACTGCAAAGGAGGCAAGGAGAAACCATTCAGTAGCCTTAAAACAAATTCAGGATGGATTATCAAACCAAGTCAAAGAAAATATGAGGCACTACAAATCTGCTAAAGAATTATGTCTCCAACTAGAAAATTGTTATCAGAAAGAAACACAAGAAGAAGAGAAATCCTATCAAAGTAAGCAACAATACTCTAATGAAGAGGATTCCTATCAGAATAAAGAACAAAACTCAGAAGAAGAGAGTTCTTATCAAGATAATGAAGAAGATAAAGAAAATAAAAGTTGCAATTAGATTGAAGAACAAATTACAAAGAAAAAGATTTCTAATCAGAATGAAATGCAGGAATTAAGACATACCTCAGTAATCACTAAAGAAAGATTACATAATCTTAAGACTGATGTTACAGTTGCATTAGATGAGATTTGTATGCAACTAGGAAATTATATGCATATTAAAGTTCCTGTGAATGTTCTTGACCAACTTGAATACACAATTATGTGCACTTTTGAAGAGTTGGAAAAACTTCAACAGTTAGATCAATCTAACCATGAAGAGCATGAACAAAAGCTTCATCTAGAAAAAGAAGAAGAGATCAAAAGATTGAAAACTGAAGTTATTAATCTAACATAAGAGATGGAAGAATTAAAGAAACATGACAATAAAATAAAATAAATACTAAAATAATCATAAGAATTAGTTAATAGTCTAAACACTCAACTTGAGTAAATTAAAGAAAGTAAGGAAGACCTAAAGATCCAGTTAACAAGGAAAGAAAATTCTTACCACATGTTGGAATTGGAAATCATCAATTTCAAAAAGATAAATGAAGGTACTAATGCAGATCTAATGACTCAAATTGAAGAAGCTAAGAAAAAAGAAGAAGCCCAAAAGATCCAAATAACTAAAAAGGAAGAATCATGCCAAATGTTTTAATTAGAAGCCATCAACCTCAAAAGGATTAAGCTAGAATACGAGGAATAAATCAAAATATTGAAAACTAAAGTTTTTGATCTAACAAAAGATATGAAAGAATGAATACACATGACAAAACTATTAAATTCAAATAAGTCTTGGATGAGACAGAAGAAATAGTCATCAATCTAAAGACTCATCTTGAACATGCTAAATAAGTAGAAGAAGCCCTGAAGATTTAGTTGACTAAAAAGGAAGAATTATGTCAAATATTGAAGTTAGAAATAGTCAATCTCAAAAAGATGAATGAAAAGACAAATACGATTGTCAATTTCCAGAATAGTTCAGCTATCCTAGATAAGATTTGGAAAAGCCAAAAATCAGATGATGACAAAACTGGTCTTGGATACAATAAGAAAGAAGACAATAACAAATGGAGCACCATTTACAAACATGAGAAAGGATCATCCTTATTAAAAGGAAAAGGTGCAAGTACAACTCAATTACAAGTCATGAACTTTGGTAAAGGAGGAAGCTATAGAAGTAAAGAGGAAGAAGAAAATCAAATGACATATTTCTCAAGCCAAAATAAAATCAAGAGTGGACACACCTTCAATGGCTATTTATTTTGTTGTCATAGGTTTGGCCATAAAGAAATGGACCGCAAGAAACTAGAGGAAGGATATACAAGAAAATCCAAAAACTCAATTAGATGTTGGAGATGTAATGTTTTTGGGCACACAACAAATTTTTTCCATACAATGAGATGTTGCAACTGTGATAGGTTTGGGCACAAATCCCAAAACTACAAGAATTCAAAAAGTCAATATTTGAATAAGTCATTCAAGTCAGTGACAAAACCTAATAAAAGTTGGAAGATGAAAGGAGATGAAAAATATCCAAAAACACAATTAGAAAGAGAAGATCCAAAAAGAAAAATATCTCATAGAAAGATATGGAGAAGAAAATTTGAAAGAGAAAGCAAGAAAGATGTTATTACACCTAAAAATGAAGAAATTAATAATAAGAAAATGATGGGTGAATGACCGAATAAAGAATGTGAAATTGAATATGAAATAAATCAAGATCAAGAAAAGGATGTACCTATAAATGAATATGGGACAATATCAAATTCTGATGATGTCATAAGTTGTTAGCAAAAGAAAGAAAATACAAAAAGAAGTTTAAATTGGTTTTTACAAAATCAAAGGATTATGCCAAAGAGTTTTTAAATTAACATATGGGAAATCTTGACTATCTATAGATTAGTGGTCAAAAGAAAAATCATTGGTAGGGTTAGTTGTAGAATACAAGAAGAATAAAAAATAAAGGTAGAAGAGAAGTTCAAGGAGTATTATTCAACAAAGATCAATTGATAACAAAATTGGTATTTAAATCAATTGGTATAATTCCTCAATTGATATTCCTGTGAAATATCAAAGAAGAATAAGAAATAGATCAAAAAGATCAGTAAGATTCATACTCTTGTTCTATTTGACAAAGGAAAGTCAGTAAAAACTCAGGAGGAGTATTTTGGTTATTAAATAAGAAAGTAATTAGATTAAGTTTTGAAATACTTTATCACTACAAAAATGGTTACAAGAAGACTACTTATTTGAACAAAAAAATCCCAATAAACTGAGATAAGAAGTTAGTAAATTAATAGGGGAAGAGACCTTGTCAGGAATAACTACCCTTTCAGAAACAAAGGGGGAGAGTAGTCAGAAGCAGAGAAAGCATATTGACAGGGGGAGTCATTCAGTTATGGCAGGCATAACATGATTCCAAGAGGAGCTACCCAAATTCATATTTTGGTCAACAACATGCAAACAGACAGAGGTTGATCATAAGGGGAGCAACCCTTTTTGCATTGATGTCAAAGGGGGAGAGTAAATTCATAGGAGGCAAACATCATTACATGGGAAGTTTGTGTATGAAGTTAGTGTGTTTCCCTCAATGAAAAAGGGGGAGATTGTTGGACATATTGTCATTGATGTCAACAGTCGATGTCATTATGATGTGATGATAAGTTGTTATGAAGAATTGTCATTGTTGATTTATCATAGATGAAATTGTCATTGATGCCAAAAGTATAACAATTAGCAGAGAATGTCAAACAATATGCAGAGATAAAAGCTCAGAAGGAAAAGTACATAGTTAGCAGAGAATGTCAAACAATATGCATAGATCAAATCTCAGAAGGAAAAACACATTGAAAGTATGCAAAGAATGAAAATGTAAGACAATATGCAAAGATTAAAGCTCAGAAGGAAAAGCGCATTGTAGAAACACGGTCAGATCAAGTCGTGACCGTTGGATTCACAAGTGACAGATCAAGGGCATGGATTGATTAATGAGCATGAAGGGATAATTAAGCTACATGTTATTCCCAATCCCGCATTCAGTCTAGACTATCAGATTATAAGAGAAGGATCATTGGAGGACTAGTCAATGATCAGATCAAATCATAACCATTGATATGCAAGCACCATATCAATGACATGGATAGATGGAGGAGAGCGAAAGGAGAATTAAACAACGTGTTATTTCCAATTCTACAATTAGTCTAGACCATCACATATTATATATTCAAAGATCGACGACTGTGGTTGATCCACCAACAATCACACAAATTCAATTACGGAGTTTGGGAAATAGGATAAATGACGCACAAGTTATGGTTCCATAATCCACATCGACCTTCGATGGTCACCCGTCAATAGCTCTACGGTTGGAATCAGTTCCACTACCAACGATCAATTTCCATTGCGGAACTAGACGATAGTTTTAAACGTCGTGCTAGTTGAGGACCTCACAATCATCCTTGATTGTTGATCTGCTTCGAGACCATTCTCGATCGATGGATCAAGTTGAGTGGAAGGATAGGATAAGCAAGGAAAAATAATTGAGATCTTGAATACCCGAATTCCTGATAGTCATTGGATCACTTTAAGTGGAAGGATAGGATAAGCAAGGAAAAAGGGTTGAGATCTCGAATACCTGAATTCCCGATAGTCGTTGGATCACTTAAAGCGGAAGGATAGGATAAGAAAAGAAGAAGATCCGTTGGATTTAAACCAAGTCAAAGCAACATCGCAGACAAATCGAGCCGTCGATTTAAGATCATGATCAACGAACAACATTCATTTCGGGTTAAAATTTGTGAGGAGGTTACACTTCGAGGAATCTCACTTCGGAAGAATTGGGAAGTGGAGAAATTGAATTACCTGAATTCCCGAAGACCGAAGTTCTGAAGTCACTCTTAGCCATCGATCTGAGATACATTTTGGGAGTTAGGAAAACCGTTATATCGAGGAGAAGAATATGTGCCACATTGGGATATCTACGTTAATAGACCACGTCAGCAAGGACACAATCAGATGATGACAAGCGTCAAAGTGCAGTTGGAATTTCAGGTATGTGTAAGTCACGAATCTAAGTGACATGTGGAAGCCACTCAGTTAGTTCCATGTCAACAAGTGATGTCATCAATTTACGTCACTCTGAGAGTTTTACTTCGGGAGTGTCACCACCAGCAAATGCCTGAAGTCCCAATGTTTCGAAGTAAATGAGAGCCGTTCATATCAACTCTTGATTAAGTCGTAATCGTCGATTTGTTTGAAACCTCTAGACAAGCCAGGATCGTCCAACTAACGGAAGAACGAATAATGATCGTCCGATCTACTTCGGAGAAATCTGCTTTGAAACATTTGAAATATTATAGAGGTTGGAAGTCACGAAGGACAAAGTCCCAAAGTACCGACAGTTGTCCATCTCATCGGGAGATTAAAATGTGACCGTTGACTTTGATAAGTGATCAAGCACTCACTTGGCCTAGCGCTTGGTCACCACCATCGGTCGTATAGAATAAAGAAACAAAGAGCGAAAGAATATGCCGCACTGGGAACATCGCTTAGACAATAAGTGATGTTCATATGGTCATATGTAAATTATTTGAAGGAAGTGCCTCATACTGATTTTCGACAGAAAGTTAGCACTAGAACAATATAGAGAATCGATAAAAGATCAAATGATCTGTTGGTGAACTAAAAACGCAGTAGAAGCATTAGAACGATATGATGAGTCGATCCATGTCTGTGATCAAATCATGAAGCCAAAATAACTGACACACAGTCATGATTAAAAGAGAGTTAATCCATGAGCATTATGAATAAAGAATAAAAAAGGAAAATGATATTATTTAAAGATTAAATTCTGTCATTTAAACGAAAAGGTACAATGGTTCAAAATAAAAAAACATAATGATTCAAATTCACACCAGTTGGAAGACTATATAAACAAGAAAGAATGGTGAGAAGAAGTGTATTTTTTTTGTTTGTTGAAGTATATATATTTATATATAATGGATTGAATGAAGATTCATTCGATCAGGTTGGTGCCTGTTTACAAGCCGGGTCTTGTATGAGGATTGGATTCATCACATCTCAGTTGAATCTGAGATCAACAAGATGGGACTTGTTATGAGGGTTGGATTCCTCATTTCTCAGTTGGATCGTTGAACTACAAGCTGCGTCTTGTAACACAGAGTTGGTTCTCTCATAATTGTATGAAGATGATATTCAAAGATTGATCTTATGTATTCACTTAAGTTAAATAAATAAAATATTTATTCTTTTATATATTGATTGAGAATGAAATACATATTTGTTGTTCAGTTAATTTGTGAAAAGTGGAAATTTGTCCAAAGTTTTGTGACACTGATTCACTCCCCCTCTAAGTGTCAAGTATCCATTTCAACACATGGGACTTGCTTAATTTATCCAAATGAAAATATGGGATTGGTCTAAATGGGTATATCAAACCAAATATAAATTAGATGGTATATTTGAGAAGCATAAATCTCGTTTAGTTGCAAAAGCTTATGTACAAAAGGAAGGATTTGATTATGTAGAAACCTTTTCTACAGTGGAAAATTTGGACACAATAAGGGTGGTACTTGTATTAGTTGCACAATATAAATGGAAAATTTATCAAATGGATGTTAAATCAACTTTCTTGAATGGTTATGTGGATGAATAAATTTACATGGAGCAATTTGAAGGATTTGAAATTCCAGGTAAGGAAGATTGTGTTTACAAGTTAAAGAAGGCCTTGTATCATCTCAAATAGGGACCAAGAGAATGGTATTGTAGGATTGATAACTACTTTTAGGATAATTGAGTGGTTATGAGTTCATCTAATCTCGATATCTATATTATTTAGTCAAGACAAGAAATTCTCATAGTTACATTATATGTTGATGACTTGATTTATATAGAAGTTTAAATTAGACATGGTTCTTGAATTTGAGATGATGGATATTGGTGATTTGCATTATTTCTTAGGAATTAAAGTATGGCAGAAGGAAGATGACTTGATTTATATAGAAGTTTAAATTAAACATGGTTCTTGAATTTGAGATGATGAATATTGGTGATTTGCATTATTTCTTAGGAATTAAAGTATGGTAGAAGGAAGATAACATTCTTATTTCATAGGCCAAGTGTTCTTGGGAAGTTCTGAAGAAGGTCAATGATGACCCACTAGGTCTACATTTCCATAGGTGAAGAGTATTTAATTCTCTACTGCAACTCCAAAATATGAATTGCCCTCAATCCCTTAATGTGGCCCAAAATCTTCCCTACCAGAGTAAATAATTACTCTACCAATTCTATCATCACTCTGCATAATCAAATTCTGGTTCACGTTGTCAAAATTTTTTGCGAGGCACTAAATCCTTCAACCAATGCAATTCCTCTGCGTGTTTTCCCTATTCCAAATCTTCTTTCGAATGCATAGGAATAAACAATTATCCTTAGTTCTCATGAATTGACTAAAACCCCTTTAACTTTCAATACTTATTTCGTCCAAGCACTAACTCATTTTTCTTTCATGTGATCGAGGCCATAACCTTGCGCCAAACCTGTTTTGTTTGCCCCTTTAACTATTGGATCTAAGTCTCTTACCACATATGACCGAGTAACTATTATCGAGCGCTAACAAATTAAGCGCTTAATACCAACACTACAAGGAAAAGACCATCTAGTGGAGGTTTTTGCGGATGCCCCTATATAACTATCCCAAAAATCTGTTTATAGTGGATGATACTAGTAGAGGTGAGCGGCCAGAGGTTTTAGTGGATTTTTTTACACTGGTGATTTTATAAGTACATAATGCACTGATGCGTTTTTGACAACAGGTGCATCAATGCCCCAAAAAATTAGCACATCGTAGCAGGGTTATTTCAAATAAAGAACAATATTATCCAGTGCGCTACATAAATAGGGATGCACCGGGAAATAATGGCCCATCGTAATAGAATTTTTTTTAAAATACACGGTGAACAACATAACACTGGAAGCACCGATGCTCTATTAGTAGAGCGCAACATTATATGGTTAAATAAAAAACATTTACGCAACAATGTAGGATTGTGTCAAAAATATATACTGGTTCCCTCCACTGTATCATGTGCACCGATGCGCACCAATCCTCCAATATGGAGTACCGTGTTAGGGTTAATTTACAAATTTTGGTGATGCGCTCCGTAAACCAAAGCGCACCAATGTGTCTATTATTATGCCGCACTGTGTCATGCTTAAACAAAAAATTTCGCACTATTGTAGTTTTTCAAAAAACACAAAAGGAGGTGTGCTATGGAGTGGTATACGCATCCGTGCACATAAAAACACACGCGCATCATGCTAGGGATGTTTTTTTTTTAAATATATAACCGGTGCACTCATTAAAAATGTATGGCCCGATGCGGTTGTGAATCGGGCACATCAGAACATGGTTTTATTAAAAAAAATTACCAATGATAAAAATCATTTTTACCATTTTCAGTGTTGTAGACCTCAAAAGCACCAGTGCCACCTTTTCCTATTTGAAGCACCCTTCCATTGGTGCTTTCCTTGGTTTTGTTTCTTTCATCTATTGTTCGGTGCACATATTTCAAATTTTGCCAAACGGTGGGAAAATTTAGTTTTTTTGAGTATGTCACAACCATGCCTCCCTGATGAAAAAATGTCCAGGTAATCTCCTTGTTTCTTCATAACTTAAGTTTTCATTGATTTAAATTTAAAATTGAGTGAAATTTTAAGTGTAAAAATAAAAAAACCGCACGACACGTTTGAGGCTCTCAGCTTGCATTGCGTACGGTGTGACCTGTAAATTTACAAGGTGCACTGTGTACCTTGTTATATTTCTCAACGGTGCATTAGTAAACATAAATGCATCGACACGTTCATTTAACGATTCACTGAAGAAAATCATTTAACTAGTGGGGTGGTGCATTAAAGTACAAATAACGCATCGAGGCATTAAAGTACATAGTGCACTGCCCTTATCGGATATATTTTACACAGTGCATTGGTAAACATGTGCACTGGGGCGTTCATGTTTACCAAACACACCGGTGAGAAATGTAACATTGTGTTGCAGTGCACCTAGTAATATTTTTGGTGGCACCGCGCGTGATGCGATAGTAACGACCACAACGCACCGTTATAAAGTTCCATACTAAAAAAATTGTTAAATTTTATGTGATGATGCGACTATGTTAGTTACACGCACTGGTGCATGTAGGGACCGTATACACAGTGCATTTTTTTGCTAATTTTAAATAATTGTTTACCTGCTTTAAATTTTAATTTTTTTTTTGGTTTAAGCGATGCATATGATAAACATAACACACCAGGGCATTTTTTTGTAGTGCAACGCTTCGATGTGGTACCATTTTCCAACGCACCACATAACACAGTAGAACATTTTAGTTTGATGTGTTAGTTTACACTGACGCACTGGTCACGATGCTCACAATATATATGGGCACACCATGGACGGTGCATGAATATTTTTTTGGTGCATCGCTAATCCAATTATCTTATATTTTGAAGGAAGTTATTTTTTCTGTATTTATAGATAAATTTACCATTCAATAGATTTTTAATGTATGAGTGAGGCTGATGTATTTCATATGTTAAGCATGCAGAGATGTGAGCGGAGAGAGAAACAACAATAACAAGAGAAGATGGTGGACATGTACAATGTTGTACGAGAATGGGAGGTGAGGGAGAGGGAGAGGGATTTGTACCCTTTCCCTATTACTCCAACGACTCATGCTCTCTTGAGGGATGTAGGCATCCTTAAGTACTATGAGGAGGCTACAACCCTTAAGTGGCACTTTGATTTGTTGGTGAATTTTATCCATCGATGGGATGTCCATCGAAAGGCTTTCTGTGTGGGTCTGGATCAGTGGTACCATCCCATTGAGGAGGATATTTACTTTATCACTGGGCTATCTAGGAGAGGAGAGTATTTTCCCCAGTTCCGAGATGTCTTAGTAGGTGTTGCTGCTAAGAGTCAACTCATGTACTCTCAATGTTATATTGGGGTTGAGGTACTATCCCCACCTAATTTTCAGGTGTCTGGTGGATAGCTGAATATCACCTCTTTCGGTGCAGAGGAGGTTAGGTGCTTCTCACTCTTAGTGACTACCATAGCCCATTTTACCAGTGATGGGAAACACATTAGCTTCCCTCTGCTGTATTATGTTGATTTTTTTCTACAACGACCATGGTGTATCAGATGGTTTGCCATTTTTTTATGGCATTTTTGTATAGTGCTCGAAAAATGTCGAGCTATGATATGTGGGAGTTCAAACTTCCCATTTGCCTTAGAGATATTTTTCTTTATTTTTGAGAGGTTTCCAGAGACGAGGCTAAATTTTTTCTGTCAGCCTCCTAGGTCGAGGACTCATGTGCAGATGTGCATGTGGGGGGAGATGATGCCCAAGAGGGGCTAGGCGGAGTTTCTGGCCAGGGTTGCGCGAGACACACTAGGGCTACTAGGCAGTGGGGCAGATCACATGTTTGTAATGGTGTCATGTCCTTACACGGGTTTGGATTGGCGAGGATGTTCAAATATCCTCTTCATAGCAGATGAACCACCAGATGATAGAGGTAATATTAGTGTTTTTTTTTAAATTAATATAGTTTCATTTTATTGTCTTACTTAATTATAATAAAATTAATTCTAACATGTTATTTAACTTGTTTTATTAATTTGTTTAATGAATTAACCGTGTAATTATTGTTATGTACTATATATATTACACATATTGGCACTTTAATTGGGGACATGCCTCCTCCCCCAACAAATGATGAGGAGGATATGATTCTTAAGGCCACAATAGATCAAGGTCCTTGGGTGCAGATACCCAACGACATGCACCGTAGGCCCGATACTAGATTCAGGTTGGAGTTGGGCGATCGACTCTCTGCACTTTTTACTAAGGTGGGAGTCTGCCCTGCGCTGATGCGATCCATTAAGGCATATCCTACACTCTTGGATATTTGGAGGGAGCTGTCGCATGATTTGATGCCTCTTATGTGTCATATTGTTAGAGGTTCCATGCTACTAGCAACGAGGAAGGATCTCGATGATAGACACAACTCTTCATCTAGTACATCCTGTTCTTCTAGTACTGCATCAAATAATGAGGGTGGCCTTGATCATCTTTCTCCACATCCTACTCATCCTCCTTCACCTCACCTAGATCATGAGGAGGCAGTACATATTCCTCGTCTTCCTCTTTCATCTCACCTAGATGAGCATGTCAGACCTATTACTCATCCTCCTCTTTCACCTCACGTAGATGAGAAAGAAAGACTAATTCATCATCCATCATCTTCCACTATAGACCAGACTTCCACTACTGTTGTAGATATGCAAATTATGCCATCAGCTGGACCAGATATGTTATAGCAATTATTTGGCTTGTCCATGATATATATATATATATGGTGTTTTTTTTCTATTGGTCATGTTGATGATGTACTTAATTTATATCTTGATGTTGATGCATATATTGTTAGGTCATGTTAGTTTTGGATGTTAAATGTGCTTGATAGATGTGTATGTTATAGCATTGTTCATTAGACATGCATTTTTCCTGTTGATCATGATGATATACTTAAATAATTTATAATATGTTGATATTGATGTGTACATTTTTAGGTCATGTTAGATATGTTTAATGTTAACTGTGCTTGATAGATGTGTATGTTAAATGATGATTTTTAGATGTGTGTGATGACGATGTTAGAAAATTCTTGTCTTTTGTTAGATGTGATGACAATGACGACGCCTTGTTAAATTATTAGATATGTGTGCTAGTTAATCAAAGATGTTTATATGTGCTAGAGGTATATATAATTAGATGATGTTAGCTAGCGAATATAAATGTATATTTTAGATGTTGTTTATGTTTGTTATAAGATGGTTATCATCATCATATTTATTTTTATAAATTACAAAGTTCAATATGGTTGAAACTATAATTGTAAAATTGAAACTATAATTGCATAGATAGTTCATTATACATATTCATTCTAACTATTTTTTTTTTCAAAAATCAAATTACATATGAATAAATATTATTGTCCATTGTACTAATTATTCTTTTTGAATACACTCTTCTATACTAAAAATTGTTGTTATAAAAAAATTATGATCTCCAATGATAAGGATTCTATTGGCTTTAAAATTTTATGGATGCAAATCTTCCTATTGTTATTTTTGCCATTATTTCTTAAGTTGATTGCTATCAAATTTTAAAATATTACTTCATTAATTGTGGTTTTACTCAACATTGGGGGCATAATTTTATAAATATTTTCAAAATCAATGATAAAAGTATGTAAACTACCAAACACTACTTTAGTTAAAAACCAAATTATCACAAAATCATGTTATAAATTAAAATTTTTAATCATAAGCCACATTTTTTGTTAATATTACTTTTAAATCTACAAAATAAATGAACATAAACTCATTTTTTGAATCATCGTATTAACATATTGATCCAAAATTGATCTTTAAAGACTTGGCTAAGTTTTAATCATGTGTTCATTTATCAATTAGGAATTAATGAAAGAAGAAGAACCTAATGAGATATTATAAAGAAATGTAGATCTGAATGTAAGCACAAAGAACAACAAACCATAACAACAAAGTTGTTAACGGAGTTCGACAAGATTGCCTACATCTCCGGGCCTTTGTCTCAATGGGTGAGGATTTCTTATTTCTCTTCAATGCTTCAAAAGTACATCAGAAAAGTGTCAAAAGGATAAAAAACTAGTCTGGCTGTGGTATGCTCGACCTCAAGAATCCAACACAACTGACGGAACTGAAAACGGTTGAGCGTAGCTCCCGGAATTGGCCCGCAAAGTTTCTCTCCTCAATGGATTCCTTGCATAAAAATAGCTTTGGCTTTCAAATTCCTCAGCAATTCTCTTGTTCTAAGCCTCTCTAATGCTGCTAAGAACCCTTGGTTTCTATAGATGTGGAATTGGTATCAACCTCCCAACTTCCTCCCAAGTTCTGGCCTCAAATCAGGCACCAGATCCTCCAATAATGGCTAAAATCCATTAAACATGCTGAAAATAACCAAAACATCATATTATATGGTCAAAAAAACCCAAAACTAGCAAAAATGCAGGTGCAACCCCCTTCTCTCGGGCTCCTAGTCATATGTGCGATGCCATATGGCCAAGCACTAG
Organism: Picea sitchensis; assembly: GCA_010110895.2. Classification (NCBI taxonomy): domain Eukaryota; kingdom Viridiplantae; phylum Streptophyta; class Pinopsida; order Pinales; family Pinaceae; genus Picea; species Picea sitchensis. The sequence continues at coordinate 47,873 of SNQJ01S0118894.1, forward strand.
GTGCTTAGCCTCTGATCTTGGCTCCTGGTCCTGGTCATGTGGTTATGGCCCATGTGGTCACGATCTAATACTCCACGTGCCCTCCAAATAGTTGTAGCCCTGGTTCGTAGACCCCTGGTCGCATGGTTTCCAAGTGCTCTCATGACGCCCCCCCCTAACCAGGGCTTATCCCTAACAAACTGCCACATGGAAATTAACATTAAATCTGGTCACGTATAAACACAATGCACTTAATAGCCCGATTGGTTAGCGGGTTTGGTGTAGTCCGTTGGCACCACCGGAGGTCATAAGTTCGAAACTTGCGGAGTGCCAACAAATTTTTTGCCTTAGCCAACATTAGCAAAATCCGGGGTGCCACATGGCACCCTTTGATTGGGCCATGTGTCACCCTATGATTCATCCATATGGTACAATTGTCATACATTCAACGCATAGTCAACATGAACAGTGAGCTGCCACATCATCGTCGTACAACCACGTCACCTGTCCAATCAGCTGCCATGCCATCATCTGCATAACCCAATCACCCTGCCATGTCAGCATCCGTACAACCCAGTCACCCTGCCACATCAACATATTTACAACCACCTGTCGTCTGTACTTCCACGTGTCATCCTGTCATTGGGCCACGTCATGTACAGACTTTCATGTGTCACGTCCGTACACTGCCATGTGTCAATTCCGTGTTGGTCCAACTCAGCCCAAAAACACCAAAATCGAATGACACGTGTCACCTCCTGGTGTTTCCACATCAACATGATGAGATCATCATGACATCATGCTGATGTCACCTGTCGTACTGACGACATCAGTAGTACGACCTATTGACTTTGACCAGTTTGACTTTTTGTATGTTTGGGAAATTGGTCAGAACGCGATATCTTTCGCATATGTCGTCCATTTGCGAAAAAAATTATATGGCCAGAATCAGCACGACGAGTCAAATGAAATGGTGCTGGTTTCATATGATTCTAATAACTTTGATTTTTAGGCCTTCCTAGATCCATTTTGGATCATGCCTCCCCACCAAGACCTTTTGGTCCTCCAAAAGGGTATTAACCAGTCATCAAGTGTGGGATAAGCCACCCGGCTTGTCCTTTGTCTTTAAAATCTATCTTGTGCACCTGCCTTATCATAATCAATTTCAAAAC
>SNQJ01S0118896.1:0-15349 GCA_010110895.2 Picea sitchensis
ACCCAAGCACATAAGTACTAGGCTGAAGGAAGAAGGTATGTTTTTCGAAATGATCTAGGGTTTGGATTAACCAAAGCTAAATCCTTTCCTAGTGTTTGGATCAACTCTTGTTTTTTCGGCATGTAATCTTTTTAGGCCAACTGCCAGCGGAATCTTTCCCAGCCGTTTAAACCATCAACGACCAGTCCATTCTTGGTTTAAACCAAAAAAATATATTCTTGGTTTTAAATTCCACATGTCAAACGACAATATTTGAATTGCAGATAGTGGATAGAATCCTTGTTTGAAAATATAGTAGTGTTTATAATATATAATATTATTACAAATATTTAAATTAACAAGATTAAAAAATAATTATCATTAAATTTGTGTAGCAATTGTTTTAAAGGTAAAAAATAAAATATTTATTTTAAAATTGTCTTATTTTAAAAGATTGCTTTATTTATAAAATAGGGTAGCAATTGTTTTAGTTAAAAAATAAAATATTTTAATAAAAAATATTAAATTATTTTAAATTAAATATTTAATTGTACAATTTATTATCATTAAATTTGTGTAGTAATGATTTTAAAGTTAAAAAATAAAAGTTTTATTTGAAAATTGGTTTATTTATAAAATAAAGTAGAAATTGTTTTAAAGTTAAAAAATAAAAAAATTGTTCCTAACAAGAGATGGTTTTTAGGAGGAGCTCTGCAACTAGGAGACAAACCCTAGCGCACTGAAATTCCAACAACCCGTGTTCTCCTGATGCGTGCTCTGACGCCAGAGCACTGACTGCCAAATTCATCGAACTGCAGACTAGAACTCAGCACGGTCCCTATTAGCCTTACAATGAGCTCAGGGGAGGGGGGGAAACCCCCCTCGTACAACGACATCACCGCTAATGACAAGGTCGGATCCCACACTAAAAGGCCATCTTTCGAACCATCGGTGCATATGAGGTAGCAACTGTTTACCCAGGAACAAGATTTCAGTAAAGAAATGGAGCTGGAACCCAGTACATCTCACACGAGAGCTTCCAAAAACTAGTTGCCAGGTAAGTGCATCCCTCAACTGGATAAACCACCTCTGTACCAAATAAAATCGACTAGGGTGGGGGAACACACCCAGTTCATGATGGAACATGCACTGATAAGTAAATTCTTGGGCCTCTGGCCAATTGAGAGAGATCTCACTCGTTGGATTAAAGACTGGTGGAACCCTAAAGGAGACTATGAGGTCCAGCTCAGCTCCAAGGGTTTTTTCACAATCATACTATACAATATTGAAGATAAAGACATAATATTTGACAATGGACCATATTTCTACAACTCAGCGGGCCTTTTTCTAAGATTTTGGACTGATAGATTCAACCCAGAACAAGAAGACTTCACAAGAGCCCCGGTCTGGATCAAGCTCTATTCCCTGCCTCAGGAATTTTGGCTAGAAGAAATACTCATGGGCATAGGGAACACGGTGGGTCAATACGTCAAGGCTTCAGAGGCCACAAAGATAAGAAAGTATACATCATACGCCCGTATCTGCATCTATATGGACATATCGAAGGCCTTGCCGGGCTCCATCACTCTAGAATACCAGGATGAGGTCTGGAACCAAACAATCAACTACGAGCATATACCCTTTCGATGCCGGAAGTGCCACGAGCACAGTCACCTGTTCAGAGATTGCCCCTTGAACGCCCCAGCCCCTAAGCCCTCTAAAGCCAAGAAAAAGGATGGTTTTACCAATGTCACAACCAGGAGAAAGAACCCTCCAAGAAAACAGAACCAGAGTTCGGCCCCAAAGGTCCCCTCCAAGAATTCTTTTGATGCCCTGAACCAGCTTTCGAAAGAGAATAATTCACAGAACCCCCCCCAAGATTCAAAGAAAGAAAAAGGCAAAGGCCCAGAAGTGCTACATCCAACACATCCAAAGGATTCAACTCAGTCAACTCAATCCGACAGGGAAGAAGATACTAATATGATCATGGATGAAATGGATCTGGCAGATATTGACCTAGAACAACTGGAAGAAGCACTTAATCAAAAGGATCTACAACACCTCCCAGTGTATCAGCTAAGGAAAGTGCATAAAGTGTTTACCAACTCAACCACGGGATCAACAGCCAGGCTGGGCATCTCGGCAGATCCGACCATCGAGCAAAAAAAAAACTACCAAGGAAAACAAAAGGCGTGGCCGCAAACCAGCCCAGCAGCTCATCAAGGAAGCAGGGCACTTAATGATCAACTCTGGACAGATACAGAGGCTTTCGGAGGGATATCTCCACCCCCCCCCCCACCATCCTCATGATGAAGATAATATCTTGGAATATTAGGGGACTTAATGGAAGATCCAAGCAACGGATCCTCCGAGATTACATCAAAACAGAGAATCCAGACATGCTATTATTGCAGGAAACCAAATGTCCAGGGAGGGAGGCGAAGAATATTTTTTTAAACAGCTGGAAGAATGGGGAGTTCCTTTACCAAGATTCAGTGGGGGCGGTAGAAGGACTTTCTATCCTTTGGAACCCACAGGTGGTCACTCTACTTCATCCCTTCTCCACCAGAAATACTCTAACATCTCTCTACAAAGATGTGGCCTCCTCCAAGGATGGTGCTATCACAAACGTCTATGGTCCGCAGTCTATGCAAGACAAGGAAAGATTTATTCGATCTCTTCAACACGTTCAAATCCTAATACACACTCTGCACTGGATAATCGGAGGTGACTTCAACATGATCCTAACGTTGGAAGAAAAAATAGGTGGCTCAAAGAGGTTGGAGAAGGACAGCGGTATGTTCAAAACCCTAATAGAACAACTGAACATGGTTGACATGGAAATCCAGAATGGAATCTTTACCTGGTCCAATAAAAGAATAGGGCACCAGCATGTGGCTTGTAGACTGGACCGTTTTATAGTGACCGAGGCTCTCCTTGAAAGCGACCAGGCTTTGGAAGCAAATATTGTCTCGAAATCAGGGTCGGATCACTGGCCCATCATCTTCTGCATGGACCCGGGCTTCCCACCTAGGCCCAAACCTTTCCGTTTTGAAAATTTTTGGCTCTCTCACCCAAACTTTCATCAATTAGCTCACACCTGGTGGGCCCAAGCAGAAATTGAGCATGGCACTCATATGTACAAACTCCAACAGCGCCTCAAGAACTTCAAGTGGTACCTAAAACATTTGGAGACATTCTCCTTAGAAAGCGGGAAATCGAAGGACAATTAGAAGAACTCCAGCGTACTTTCATAGTAGGGAATCGAACGCAGGACCTGGCGCGGGAAGAGGAACAGTTGTTAATGAAATTAGAGACCTGTAGAGAACAAGAAGAGATCTTGTGGAGGCAAAAATCCAGGGTCCAATGGCTTAAGGAGGGGGAGCGCAACACAAAATTCTTCCATAGGGCGATGACGCACCGACGATATATTAATCGCATCTCTCAACTGGAGGACGAGCAAGGTGTCCCAATAAGAGAGCATGACAAAATAGCGGAGGCGCTTAATTCCTTCTATCAAGATATCCTAATAGAGACCAACACAAGCAGGGGGGAGGCCATCCAAAAAGTCACCCGGTACATACCACGATTGATCAATTCGGAGCAGAACAATGCTTTGATGAGGCATATCACTCAGTCTGAAGTGGACTCAGTCGTAAAGGACATGCCCCCAGGGAAAGTACCTGGACCTGATGGCTTTACCACGGACTTCTTCCACCACTGTTGGGACATGGTCAAGGAAGATGTCTGGCTGGTAGTTGAAGAATCCAGAACTTCTAGACAAGTTCTCTCTGCCTTAAACACAACCTTCATCACTCTCATCCCCAAGGAGGAATGGGCCACACACCTGAAGTAGTTCTGTCCAATCTCCTTGTGCAATGTCATTTACAAGATAATCACGAAAACCATTGCCAATCGCCTCAAACCGCTCCTGCCGCTTATCATTTCAAAGGAGAAATCTGGCTATGTGGAGGGGAGACAAATTATGGGCAGTGTCATATTAGCCAATGAGGTGATCCACTCCTTGAAGACAAGAAAAAAACTAGGTATTCTCATTAAACTTGACCTTTCAAAAGCTTTTGACAGGTTAAGTTGGTAATACTTGCGGACGGTTCTGGATTCCTTCGGCTTCTCGAACGACTGGGTGGACTGGATTCTCAAGCTAACCACTTCCTCCTTTTTCTCAATTCTTGTCAATGGCACACCCTCTCGACCTTTCCGCTCTACCAGGGGAATCAGGCAAGGTGATCCTTTATCTCCCTTCCTCTTCGTAATTATGGGAGAAGGCCTAGGCCGATATCTAAAAGCAGCGGTCTTAGAAGGAACGCTTGAGGGGATGCCACTCCACAACCTGAACCCGGTGCCCTCGTATAGACAGTTTGTCGATGACACCCTCCTTATGAATACTCCCACGGCCAGAGAGGCAACCAAGCTCAACTCAATTCTCTCTGACTTCTCGGATGCGTCAGGTATGCTTCTCAACCTAGATAAGTCCAAACTTTATTTCTTCAACACACCAGTCTCGGTTTAGGCCCACCTCTCAAGACTTCTTGGCATAGATAGATGCTCCCTCCCCTCCACCTACTTAGGCATACCCTTAACCGGAGAAGCGGCGAGATCTATCTCATGGGATAGCCTACTATTATCCATTGCTAACAGGCTGAATAGTTGGACCTTCCGACCTTTGAATATTGCGGCTAGATTAGTTCTGCTTAAATCAGTCCTGCAAGCTTTACCTACTTACCTCTTCACTGCTTTGGCTGCGCTCATTTCGGTCATCAAAGACATCAGGAGTCTTCAACGTAATTTTCTATGGAAGGGACACCAGGGCAATAAAAAATGGGCCCTTGTTGGCTGGGATAAGGTGTGCCGACCCAAAAAATTCGGAGGACTAGGCATTCGGGACCCAGGGAAAATGAACCAGGTCATGGGAGCCAAGATGTGGTGGAGATGGCTGCAACACCCACATGAAATCTAGGCACAGCTCTGGAAGCAAAAATATTCACCAGCAGTGCAACACGACCAACTAATCAGATTCAACGAGCATAGGCAAGGATCCAATATCTGGAATACGGCTTGGCGGAATCGCTCCCTCATACAACAACACGCCTTCTGGGAAATAAGGAATGGTGAAAGTGCACTATTTTGGAAGGACTCGTGGAAACAACTACCTCCTCTTGATGAATTGGAAAGCCTTCACCCTCTTAAGATCAAGCTGCAGCAATATGACCTCAAAAAGGTTAAGGACTTATGGCTCCCAAATCACGGGTGACAGCAATGGAGGCCATGTAAGACCAGCAAAACAGATCTACAGATTGAGGAGGACCTCGACCTTCTACCGTGGCAGGAATGCATGCAACTCGGGAAGATTTCTTTTAAGGATGGCATGGATATTCTTCGATGGGGTCACTCCACCTCAGGAATTTTCTCGGTCAAAGAAGATTACCACCTCCAAATGAACTCTCTGAATCAAGCCCCTGAAGGAATCTGGAGCAAAGTCTAGCAACCTTTTCTCTAGCCCAAGATCTCCCTTTTTCTTTGGCTAACAGCTCAAAACCGCATCCTCACCTGGGACAATCTCATTAAGAAGGGCTTCACTGGCCCTTATAGATGCCCCCTTTGCCAACAAAGTGAGGAAACCATGGAACACCTTCTCAACAATTGTCACTACAGTCAGCAGATCTGGGATTGGGGAGCTCAAGCTATGCGTCGTTCCCAGCGGAATCGTGGAAGCATTAGGGACACTCTGGCCAATTGGGGAACTTCCCCCTTCCACAACCCAATTCTCCAGCGCATTTGGCAGATGTTCCCAGGCTTCTCCCTCTGGGCAATCTGGAAGGAAAGGAATCAAAGAATTTTCAACTCCAAACCTTCCACTTCAACCAGTACTTGGGAAAAAATAAAATGCTTTATCCGTGAAACCATTCTTAGTAATTCATGGCTTCACGATGACATTCAGTGCAAGCCTGAGGAGAAGCTCATTCTGGAAGGATGGAACCTGCATCTGCGAATTAAGACACAGGGGAAGACCAACAGGGGGCGTGACAGCAGTCCAACGGTTTGGACACCTCCCCCATCTGGCTTTCTTAAGCTTAATTTCGATGGGGCCTCCAGGGGCAACCCTGGACCATCTGGTTTCGGAGCCGTCCTCAGGAACAACATGGGCGAGATTACTCATATGACTGCTGGCTTCTTGGGTGAAAACACGAACAATGTGGCGGAGATCACAAGTCTTTTAAGAGGCCTCCAAGTAGCGATTCAGCAACATTTCCTCCGGTTGATCATTGAAGGAGACTCACAAGTAATAATTCAACTCATATTGAAAATCCTTCATGGTCAATCTCCAGGGAGGATCTCCCCCAGCTGGAGACTCTCCGGACTTCAGGAGGATTTTGAGGGCCTCATCCACCCCAATTTGACCCTCATTCCCGTTCATGTGAAACGAGAAGCTAACAAGGTTGTTGATCACCTGGAAAACGTAGGAATTGACTCAAAGGAGAATCCTATATACTGGAAAGCCAACGTTTCAGAAGAAACAACCCTCTCCATGCAATGCAAAGAACTTGCTAGTAGAGACTTCCCCGCCCCGGATGGGGTGACATGCGGCAAAGAGGAAGTGCCACCTGGACTCGCACTCAGCGCTGGTTTAATGGCTGATGGACACCACCCACACCTCCGCATTAACGCTAATGGACGACCATAGCAGAGGACAGGCGACGGAGGTACTCCTCCCTCACATGATAATTAACCCCCCATGCGCACAAGAATTCATCGTTGTTATGGATGGACGGAGGATTCGGCAATTTGATTACGGTTTTTATTTTGAGCCCGAGCAATGGAGGAAGGCTCCTGGTGCGGCAATGACATGGTTACTTACCACCTTCTATCTGCATTCTGAGAAGATTTTCAGGGCTGGTGGCTTCTTTGTGGGTCTCAACAGAGTTGGCTTTCCTGCGCTCAGCACTCGCAGCCGCTCTCGAGTTGGTTCTCTTCTAACTCAGCTCTGCCTTTGTTTGGTATTTGCTCGGGTACAATGGTCAGGAGACGAGGAAAACCTCGACGGGGTTCTGCCTGGGACGTGCACAAAGCACAGAGGCGTCGGGAGGAGGAGCTTGAACGGGCCCTGGCTCTGGCCTCTTCCATTCTCAGGAAGAAGGCACGGGTTGAGAGGAGGGAGGTGCTCAACACTATTGTTGAACAAGGAGCTGTCTGCAGCAGGACTGAGAAGGAGACCGAGCCCGTGGATTTTTTTTTAGGTTGTGTTGTGGAGGAGGACCTATCAATTGGGGACCTTCTGTGTGACGAGAAGCCAAGCGCCATGGAGAAGCTCAGCAGGCAGGACAACAAGAGCACCCCGACTAAGGACGACGACTTTCCTGGCTGTGTGGTGGAAGAAATCCCATGGATGGGTGACCTGCAAGCCACAGATGTCGAGAAGATGGTGAAAGCAGAGACGGTAACGGTGCAGAGGAAGCTTGCGGTTGGCATTGGCAAAGATGTGGAACGAAAGACTGCTCCTCCTAGTGGCCTGGGTGGCGGAACGCATGGTCCTCTCCTCAGCGACGAACACCTGGCCTTGGTGTCCGAGCTCCGTAGCCACATTGTGGACTTGGAAAACAAGGCTCTCATCACGGGCCAGCGTATAGATTTTCTCCTTGACGCGCTCTCCGGGGCTCCAGCTCAGCGTAAGTGCCCCCTGTGCATGCAGACTTTTTCCATCTCGACGGGAACTAGTGGGAGTGACACGTCACCGGGTGCCTAGGCTACCTTGTTTTCCAGGTTCTTAGTTTTTATGTGTAATTGCTATAGGTTTATCTGGACCACTGGCATCTGTCCTAGTTTCCTACGGGCAGGACATATGTCTTTTTTCTTAATGTATTACTGTATAACTGCTAGATGTTTCCCAATAATGTTGGTTTCCGGTTACTGGCAGCATCTTTTGGTGAATGTAGCCATGAATCTGTTTATTTTGTCAAAGTTTTGAGATAATATAATATAGCAGGTACTACACCCTTTTTTATTTAAAAAATAAAAAAATAAAAAAATTTAATAAAAAATACTAAATTATTTTAAATTAAATATCCAATTATACAATTAATTATCATTAAATTTGTGTACCAATTATTTTAAAGATTTATTTTAAAATTTCTTTATTTTAAAAGATAACTATATTTTTAAAATAGGGTAGCAATTGTTTTAAAGTTAAAAAATAAAGATTTTAATAAAAAATACTATTTTTTTTTTTAAATTAAATATTCAATTGTATTATATGACATGGTAAAATATTCAATTGATGTGCCTTACTATAAAATTTGAAAAATAAAAAAAGTTAATATAAAAATATTAAATTCTTTTAAATCAAATATCAAATTGTCTAACATGGTATGAGAAAACTATGTAACTTTTATAGATTAATAAAATATAATTGGATGGGTTGGTAGGTTTAGGGTAAACATTTTGGATTTCAGAGGAAATATGGAGATTTCATTTGTTTGGAATTTTGGAAGGTCAATAAAGTAAAGGCTTAAAGTCTAAATTATGTAAAGGATTACAATCTCTAATGTTACATTTATAGATTAATAAAAGTATATAATGTAACATTTATAAATTAATAAAATGTAAATGGAAGGGGTGGTAGGTGTAAGGGAACTAGTTTGGATATCTAAGAAAATATGGAGAATTCATTTGTTTGGAATTTTAGAAGGTCAACAAACAATTAAGAAAATACTTCAGTCTCTAGTGTTGATATTTTACTTATACAACTAGAAGTTATGGTTCTTCTTTATTATTACAATCATTTAGCACATTAGCTGCATATATAAGATCATTGAAAGAGAGACAATCACAAAAACAAGAGAGACACAAATATTATCCTGGAAAACCCTCTAGCTGGAGAAAACCCAACTAACTTCCTCAATATATATTATCCAATCAAGAACTATGCTTCTCTCCAAGAGAGAACTAACAAGGTAGAAGATCCTCCTCTAGTCCTTCACTAGGAAAGAGTACAGCACCACTTAACCAAGAGATACCAAGAGATAAACCAAAACCCTCATTGACATCACACCTAGATGCAACAACTACTCCTCCAAGAATTGTGCACTTTTCTTCTTGTTGCAGAGATCATTGAGTGAGTGAACAAGTGAGGAACTAACCTCCCTTGTAAATAGTAGTNAATATGGAGAATTCATTTGTTTGGAATTTTAGAAGGTCAACAAACAATTAAGAAAATACTTCAGTCTCTAGTGTTGATATTTTACTTATACAACTAGAAGTTATGGTTCTTCTTTATTATTACAATCATTTAGCACATTAGCTGCATATATAAGATCATTGAAAGAGAGACAATCACAAAAACAAGAGAGACACAAATATTATCCTGGAAAACCCTCTAGCTGGAGAAAACCCAACTAACTTCCTCAATATATATTATCCAATCAAGAACTATGCTTCTCTCCAAGAGAGAACTAACAAGGTAGAAGATCCTCCTCTAGTCCTTCACTAGGAAAGAGTACAGCACCACTTAACCAAGAGATACCAAGAGATAAACCAAAACCCTCATTGACATCACACCTAGATGCAACAACTACTCCTCCAAGAATTGTGCACTTTTCTTCTTGTTGCAGAGATCATTGAGTGAGTGAACAAGTGAGGAACTAACCTCCCTTGTAAATAGTAGTATGGCCTCCTTAAATTTGGTCTGGGCTGATCTCTCAATTTACCCTCTTAAATTGCATTTAATTGTGAAGGCACAATAGGGACAACTTTTACAAATGCACAATAGGGTCATTTTAATAAATATAATGCAATAACATTCTTTAGGTTTTATCTTGGTCAAATACAATAAGGATATCTTTCGAAGCTACTGAATCTTCAACATTCCCTCTGAGCAAGGAAGGTATTCTTCTTGTCACGGTCATCATCATTGCTTCTGCATAATTGGTTATTGTGTTGTTGTCAATCACAAATCTATATATCATAGGAATTTTCTTTACTTTCTTTGGAATAATGTACCAACCTGCATTGGGGTTACCAACCTATGCTAGGATAATGTACCATCCTGTGTTGGGGTTACCAACCTATGAGGGAGTAGTGTACCATCCAGTGTTGGGGTTACCAACCTGCATTGGCGTAGTGTACTAGCCTACGTTAGGGTTACCAACCTACATTGGCGTAGCATACTAGCCTAAGTTGGGGTTACCAACTTGCGCTAGGATAGCGTAATAGTCTGCAATATTGTTACCAACATACGCTGGGATAGCATACCATCTCACACTAGGGTAGCTCATCACTTCCCTCTATTGGGGATCACATCACCTCCCTATACTGGGGATCGCATCAGTTGTCGCTATTGGAGAACACATCACTTCCCACTTCTAGGGAACACATCACTTCTCGCTACTGGAGAAAAAATCACTTTCTCACTACTTGACAACACATACCTTCCTGCTACTGGGGAAAACAACTCTTCCCACTACTAGGGAACACATCACTTCCTGCGATTGGGGAACAAATTACTTCTTGTCAAGTATTTTTGGATAAATCCAAGTTTATTATAAAATACTTAAACTTGACTCTTGAATGAGGCTTGGTCAACACATCTGCTACGTGTACATCGTTGAAAATATACTGGACTCTTATTGCTCCCTTCTGTACTATGTCCCAGACATAGTTTTACTTGATATCGATGTTCTTAGACTTGTCGTGACACACTGGGTTCACTGACAACTTTATGCAACTCTAGTTGCCAGAAAATATACATGTTTCCTTCAACTCAAGATCAATCAATTATACGATCAAATTATGAAGTCACATTGTTTTTTCACAAGATGACCATAATACCACATACTATGCTTCTGCAGAACTGAGTTCCATATAGGTCTTCTTCTCACCAAGTCACGAGATCACAATTGATCCCATACTAAAGCAACATCCAGTTGTACTTTTCCAGTCTATGACACTTCCTTCCCAATCTGAAACTATGTAACCCTACAAATATTATCTCATAATCTGAGATATATCTGGGTCCATAATTGATTGTACCCTTTAGGTACATCATCACATGTTTTTCCATATATAGGTGAACATGTCTTTCACTACAAAACTTATATCTGTCCTCGTGTTCTTTGAGCCAAATTTTCACATCATATTGTAACAACTTGGTACACTTGTTGAATTGCAACTCAATAAACACAATCATGTGTTGGCTCTATCTGCTTTCTACAAAGAACTATCTGTCTAACTATCTCAGAGTATTTATTCTACTCTCTCTATGATTTGTTTCTTTCAAAACTGGGACACTACACCTGGAACTGATTTTTCCAAAACTAAGAATGATTGCCCCATTCTCACTGTAGTTGTTGAAATATGAGAGTAGCTATTCTATTATATCATGAAAATAGCTTCATCTAAAACAAAGAGTGGCTCAATCACTAACATCGAGGGTATATTATCCTCTTTCTCTAGAGATAACTCAATATTATATTGTAGTCATGTCTCCATGGCCCAACTTATGTACTACACCAACTAGCACTGGAGATAACTCAATCTCAAGTATAGGGATTGTCATAACTTCTCCCTCTGAATCACATACTATGTCGGCTTCTTTTAATCTATCATGTTTTTTCTATATACACTTCTTCTCATTACTTGATAAAGTTTCTCATTATAGTCTTTTCCCTCTTTCTCGGAGAATCCTATGGACACAAATCAAGCTTTGTACATCTCTATGAATGGTTGTGGGGAGATTTCTCCTCATTATTGGATTATGAGGGATGAATCCCTATGAAATATATCTCCTTCTGATCTCGTACTTAGTGGGGCATCTTTCCTCACCACTGGTGGAGCTATCTGTTCCTCATGATATGGCTCATCAATTCTATATGGATTTGCATCCTGCAAAGTGTCACGAGACCATATTGGTCTCTTCCTAGTTACTGCAATGATTTTGGGTATGCCTTTCTAACTCTACTAACTCTTCCCGATGATCTTAAGAGTGATCAACTACACTAGAGGGATTTGTTTTGTCATCTTTGGAGACTTTTCTTCTCGTGATCTCTCTTTATATGAGATGTTTTGTATCTAGAAAGAGTAGATTCTTCTTCATCTTCTTAGGTACATGGATGTATATGGTCATGTATGCAACTTATATAATCTTATATGTGTCTTATATAATATGTTTCCTCTTGCAACCATCATTATAGCTCCCTCAGAGTTATCACCTGTGACCTACCTGGAACAAGAACAACAAGGGAGAAATAGTAGACAAGAATAATACTCTTTATAATAATAATAATAAAAAATAGAGAGAACAATCATCACAGTATCTCCTTTAGAGATATCACTTGTGACCCTCTTGAAACAAGGGTAAAAAGTAAGAAATACAATAATAAGGAATGAGAGAAACACTCTTCTAGTGTTGTGATAAATCATTCCTCCATGGTAACCTGGAAATAAAACAAGAAGTTTCACCTAGAGAAGATGTTAGCTATATCTAGTAAATGATTATAGTAAACATTTATCTCAATAGTTCTCACATGCTACCAAGCATTCAATATTAAAAAATTTCAAATATTGCTATCACAACTACATGGTTTAGGAGTTATTAAACTTGACATGTGTAAATTTGATTCTTATCAATTTAATCAATCAAACCTGGAACTTGGAGTCTTATCCTCGAGAATGAGTGTGCCTCTTTTCTTTCGAGTCTCCTTCACTTAAGATGACAAGTATTTTCTTCAACCTATCCTCTGTACTAAGATAATATGTTTTCTTGACTGAAAATTGGTTTGGAGAATAAAATATATAATCTCAACCTTAATCATTTTGATACTTTGACTTTAATTTTGACCAATGATTATTATAATAGTCATAACTTCAACAGATCAAAATACAACCTAGATGTTCATAATATCACATTAATTCCATAACAAATAGAGGCATATCAAATTAATAAAACTTGGGGTGCATTGTTCCTATGAATTTGTTGGATCTGAGATCCTTCTTCATTTAGGATTTTTGTTTAGAAAAAAGATCCTTTCTCCTGCAAATACCCTTTAGAATAATGATACAGTTTGAACATATGTAAGTACATACCTCTAACAGTATTGATAGGTAGTGGCACCATATGGAAGAAACAACTAGAAATAACGAACCTTTAAAAAATTCAAAGGTGCTTCAACTTGTAACTTAAAGTTAGTTAGATATTTTCTAGGGTAAGGCACACTACGACAATAAAAATCAATCCCAATACTTCACAAAAAATTTCACTACAACTGGTATGAATTTGGTGCTGACACTAATACTTGTGCTGCAAATGGCATGAAATAACTAGCATGAAGGAACTTGCATTAGAACTTGCATTAGAACTAGCATGAAGGAACTTGCATTTTTCAAACTTTAAACTTTTGAATTTTTATCTAGGGACTAGATGCACCCTCCTAGGGTGAGCTCCTATATGTGGTTTTTTGTAACCTAGTTCTTCACCCCTACCCTTTACCTCCTTTACCCTATACATCCATCAAGTATGGTTTTTGTTCTGTGTTTCCTGAGATTCTTCTCCATGATTTAATCACTCAACTTCAATGGCTCTTACTCATTTTTACTCATTTTGCACCATGTTTTGCTTCCATGAAAGGTGATTACATGTTCTGGTTTGAGTTTGAAAATACTTGTCATAATTTTATCAATAATTGAGCATGAAACAGGTTTACCAAGTCTTTTGTGTGCATAGGGAACACCTATGCACAAAACACAACAATTTGAAGCAGTCAATTTCGGGCTCAGATTGTGAAAATAGACATGTTAAATTTGCAATGGTGGAGATCCAATAGGATACTCAAATCAACGACTCTCATACATTAATAGTTCTAGAAATTCACGAGTTATAATTGCAATGTTACACAAACTTCACTCCACTAATTCAACATTTGGGTGTCTGAGCTCATCTTTGTCCAAAACTCCTGAGTGCCCAAATTCTCAATCCACGTATCATTCATCCATGGTGATAGGTGGCATCCATCATTTGCCGACACGTGGCACTCATTTCATTCCATTTGGGTTACATCAATCATTCATTCCCAGGTGATATGTGTCACTCTCTTCATGCGGACATGTCAGCAATAGTGATCTCATGTGGACACATCAGATTTGGGAAAACACGGAATCCCCGAACCGCAACATCACATTGCAAGATCGACCATCGGGGAGGTATCCACACTTTGCATTCAGAAACTCTCAAAACCTGAAGATTTTAAGTTCATAACTCCAAAAATGGAAAATGATTAAAGTATTGATCTCAGGTGTGTCTCTCTATGTGTCAATATCTCCCATCCCCCCACTCTCTCCCTCTCTCTCTCATCCCTCTCTCTCCACTGCTCTATGTCTCATCTCCCTTTGTCTCTCTCTCTTTCCACCTTCATCCCTCCCTCTCCTTACCCCTCCCTCTCTCTCTCTCTCCCTCTCTCTCCCAGATGACAACATCCCCAATTTTTGATCTCCTCTATTTTTCAATAAAGGAGGAATTGGGCCAGCAAGAAGGGCATGCCCCCTTCCTTTGCAACTCAATGCCACGATGAAAAATTTCAATTGTAATCAATACCTTAATATATTTTTGCAAGTTAGTATGTCAGTTAGTTGTGTTTGTAAACAACACTCTCTAGTATTATTGGGTAGGGTGAGTGTCTAATACATGAAGTATGTGAGTTAGTTAGTTTTATAAAAATATCTCGTGATTCCTAAAAGCATGGTGCTTCAAATTAACATCTTATAATATATGTGTGTCAGTGAGTGGCCAAGGAAACAGCTTTCGTTAGTATGATTGGGAAAATATTTGCATAAAGAAAAGCAACAACTTATTTTGTAACTGCAAATAATCCAAAGGAACATGTCTCCCTACATATTAATAAAGGGAACCCCTCTATATTAGAATGATTGATGGTAATTTAGGTTTTGTCTTTTCCTCTTTCATATTCTACTGATTTTTTCATTTTCATCTTCTTGTCGTTATTGCATAAATCAACGTTCCCCCATTATTACTGGTGTGCATTGTTATTCTGACATGTAGATCAACCCTCTTCCTCTATTTTTTTTCCTTACTAGTTTAATCAATTTATCCTGTGGATTTGAATGATTGTAATAAGAGGCACCATATTGATTAAGCACTCACTTGATTTGCTTTAGCATTTCCTGCTCATGCCAAGGTCTCTTCTCATAGAGCTCCCTTCACCACAATGCCTCAGAATACAACCTCAAAACCCCACACAATCCTCCCTTCGGAGCCTCTCAAGAATCAGAGCAATGAGCACCTCGTGGCCCCTCGAATATGAAGAAGAAAAGGCATTAAATATGGACATTGTACGATTTGAAAACT
>SNQJ01S0118900.1:0-27440 GCA_010110895.2 Picea sitchensis
TGTATTGAATCGAAGTACTATGACACCAAGTTTACTCCATGTTCCAAGTGGTGCAATTGGCAATACCTGCAAAGAAGGTTATGAGCCTTTTGTCTTAGTTGAAGGTTTGGAGCAACTTCAGTGATTCATTTTTGTAATGGCGATCATGCATGTGTTTCATAGCTTCTTAAACATGCTTCAACAGTCAAATCAGAAGTGGTTCCAAGTGAATTGAAGGACGAGTCCAAAGCAACGCTCCTGGAGAAAGATAAATAGCCTTTAAGAGAGAAATCCTAAAAAAAGAACAGGAAAAAAGAAAAGGAGAATGTGGAAAAGGTTTCGGATAAGAAGGAACACAAGAAGCGGTCCTTGCTTCTTCCTTTAGAAGCATCTGTTGTTGGTATTTTGCTACTTATTATATTAGGAAGCTTTTATGTGATTCATTGTGTCTGGGCTAGAGCATAAGTATATTCAGCTCCATCGATTGTGCTTTCTTCTCATACACCTGAAGGAGTTCATGTTTTTTATTATTTTCGAGAAGCATATGCATGGCTAAGCCACAATACTGATGAGAATGACAAGGTTGCATCATGGTGGGACTATGGCTACCAAACAACTGCAATGGCTAACCGAACTGTGATAATTGACAATAATACATGGAACAATACACATATTGCAACTGTTGGTACAACTATGTCATCTCCGGAGAGACAGGCATGGGAAGTTTTTTGAGTCTTTGGATGTCAAATATGTTTTAGTAGTATTTGGAGGTTTGGTTGGATATCCAAGTGATGATATCAATAAATTTCTCTGGATGGTTCGCATTGGAGGAGGTGTTTTTCCACATATAAAGGAACCGGATTATCTTAGAGATGGTCAGTATCGCATAGATTCTCAGGCAACACCAACAATGCTGAATTCCCTCATGTATAGGCTCTCATATTATCGTTTTACAGAAAAAGAGGCTAAGAGGAAAAAACAAGAAGAGAACTAAATCAAGTACAAAACGGGGTAGTTTCACCAGAATCGATAGCAACTGCAACAAGATAAGAATTGCCCAGCAAGAATAGAGGCGGCATTGTCAGAAGCCGCTGCAACAAGATTGTGGATGACCTAGGGTTGATCGCGGGCTGGGTATCCGAAGAAAGAATCTACGTAACGCACCATCTGTCAGAGCATAAACGATGCTAAGTGAAATGGCTACCGTTCCCAGAATTAGTCGAACTGTACAGGGCTGACAAATTCTTCAAATCACTTATTTAATTTGGTATACCTCCAGTCAGATTATTGATAGTTACATAAGTAGATGAAGAAAATGCAAATTTGTCCGCAGCAGCCAGGATTATCGCCTGTTAAATCGATTATGTAGTAAAGACCTATGTAGAAACTGGAGGCCTGCCATCTAATATTGTTTTCCCGATGCGGAGGTGAAGAAAGCGACGGCCCGAATGAAAATTCTAAAGGATCTTCACGAATGAGAATGCCTGAAATAGCTCGCTACACGATGCTAATTGCAGGAGACAAAGAAAAAGACGCCACCGACATGTCCAAGGTGCTTAACGTAAAAATCGCAGTAGACCAAGCAAGGGTTGAAGCGATTGCAAGGAGTGGACCAACGTTTAGTTTATTTTTCTAAAGAGTTTTGTAGGCGACACAGGTTGCATCTACTCGGCATGACAAGCACATGGTTTCTGTTCGACATCGTCTTCTACAGCCAAAATTTATTCCTAAAGGACATCTTCACTGTCGTGGGATGGATTCCCCCTGCAACAACAATGAATGCCATTGAAGAAGTTTATCAAATATCAAAAGTGAAATTGATTCTTGCTATGTTCTCGACAGTCCCGGGCTACTGGTTCACACTCGCCTTCGTCGACCACATAGGAAGAAAAACAATTCAACTGATCGGATTCTTTTTCATGACATTCTTCATGCTCTCACTTTCTATTCCATACGACCACTGGCGAGGCAAAGTATGTTCTAGCGGCTTCTATGGCGGCAATCAGACGGGCTTACTCATACTCTATGCCTGCACCTTCTTCTTTTCAAACTTAGGTCCAAATGCCACCACATTCATCGTGCCAGCGGAAATCTTCCCTGTGAGGATTCGCTCTACATGCCACAGCATATCGGCAACAGCAGGCAAGGAAGGAGCCATGATCGGAGCCTTCGGTTTTCTCTATGCGGCACAGAGCCAAAATGTAACCGAAGTCGAACCAGGCTACTGCAAGGGTATCAGCATGAAGAATACTCTGATATGCTTAAGAGTAACAAATCCTTTCGGTTGGGTTTGCACGTTCCTGATCCCTGAAACAAATGGAAAATCCTTGGAAGAGCTCTCCGGTGACAATAAGAAAGATGGATGATGGTCGTAGCATGCTTCCTTATTCTCTCGTTTGCTGGATCAAATTTTAATTTTTTGGTTCGTATTCGCAAACAATAAAAGTGAATATGGGATATGATCAGGAGGTGACCACTACATCGGTTTTTTCAAGAACTTGGGTGCAAACGTAGGCATAATTGTCGATCTCATCAATGAGTTCAGTGCACCATGGGTGGTTCTCACCATGGGTTCGGCGATGAACCTCACTGGATATCTCATGATTTGGCTATCTGTCGCGGGCAGAGTTGCCAAGCCTGCATTTCCGCAGATGTGCATGTATCAATACATCTAGAGTGGAGCACTTTCGAGACTTTTTGGATTTATTATCTTGTTGCTGCTTTTACTATTGTATTTGTTACATTATGGGTGCCTGAAACTAAAGGGAGAACCCTCGAGCAAATACAATCACCATTTCAATAAACTTGACCAGATTATATTACTGTAGTGAAGGCATCTTGCTAGATGGTTAACAGACAGTTGGTGGATTCTGATATTGAAAAGAAAAACCGCAGCTTCCAAGTGCCAAAGAAGGAATGACGAGTGGTCAAACAATTAGTAGCGGCTCCAGGAGCTGGCAGATACGCCTGGAAGTTGCAGAATGCCATGAAGACGAACCGTTTCAGATTCCTGGAACACAAAGAGTTTTATTTTTCTTTTAAAAGACTGATGTACGTAAAAGCAAGGAGGAGGGACAGCCCGAGAGCCTTTGAGAGGCTGGGTTTGTAATGTATTCTTTTTCAGCAAAATAGAATAGAGTGCCAAGAGATTCTATACTTTGTCACTGCCTAATTCTGTTTTCTTCCTGTATTATTGTTTCTGAAGTTTTCGTCACTGCTATTTCTTCCTTACATTCATTATTTCATCTTGTAATGGTTACAATTCAGTACAACCTCTGTTGTAGCTATTTTAAAGCATTCCTTAAGGTGCAGTTTTTCCTCTGTTTTGCTGTGAGTAGAACAAGACCTGCATCCTAATTGTTTTTCCTTATTTACAAGTTTTATTTGTTCACATCCTTTCCTCTGTCTTTCTATGAGTGAGATAAGACCTGTGTTCAGATATTTGAAGTTTCAGTGTTATTTCTTCTATTGAAAGGAAGACCAGATACTTGGCCTTTTCTTTCAGTTTTGTTTATCCCCTATCTTCTATCCATCCTCATGATTTTAAAATGAATTAGACAAACGAGGTCATGCCTTTTCGTCTCTGACCTATAAATGAGTGAAATGACTATTTTCGACCTAGTTCTAGAAGCCTCCTATGACTGACCAATCAACAAGATTTATTTATTTTAAAAATGTGCTAAGGCTTGGCTCTTTTATAGCCTAGAGTCAACTCTTGTGACAACACCTCCTTCGTCCCCTTCGCTTGGTGGTTCGCCTTCGATTAGTCCCGTAGGGAAGCCTACACACTAAGTTTATTTGAATTAGAGTCAAGGTTTACCATGATATGTCGGTGGAGTTCTAACACCATTTTTCTTGGGCTGAGTTTGGTAACAACCACATTCTCATCCAGCGCTTTTCGGCGGGGCAACCCATTTGGTCAATCCCGCACTCACAGCAGAGGGTATTATTCCTTCACGGGGGCACACATCAGAAGGACGGAATTGGAAAGGGATCCGTTCCCTCCTCGAGAATGTCATTTTTGGGGGTAATTCTTTCAACACTCAATGGAACCCCGGACAAATTCTGTACCTCTCCTGCGGGGATGAGCATGGTGTCTTTCCAAAGTCCCTCAGATAATGCATACCCGTACTCTGTAATGCTTTTGGAAATGTTAGATGATGTCTCCACAGGACAAAAGAATCAACACTTTATTTGGTCCGAGGGGCATGGTTCTACGAGAATCGAGGCCGTATTCTTTCTGGCAACACCGGGTACCAGGTCAAACTCGGACCCTTTTCCCGGGTTATGCGTGACAGCAAAGTACCATTCTTGGCGTTTACACTTGCAGTTTTAACGAAGGGTTAAATGATCCCTGGCTGTCGCGATCCACGTTGTCGCACTCCTATGCCCGGCCAGTTTTCGCGGACATTCAAAGTTCGAGGCCAATCCCTAATGAGAATCCGGTGATCATGTTACTACTCTTCATCTTTGGTGCTCATCTAACTCATTTGAAGATGACTGCAGTACAATTCGCGATTGTTTCATGATACTCTTATTGGGAGTGTCGTGAAAAGGTACATAGAGCTTGATCACTCAGGGGCGCTCTTCTTTTGGCTGACTGGCGATGGCCTTGTAACCATTTCCGGTTATACGAGATGCGTGCCTGTGAGAGTTGCTGGCCAATTTCGAGCGGACGTCAGCGAACCATATCTCGATCATATTCGAGAGTGGAGGGTTGGGAAGAGTCTAATCAAAGTACCTAGTCCCATAACGCATTTCACCTTGAGTGGTTCCTTAAGTCTTTGTTCACATAGTTATCCAAAGAGGCGATGCCGACATTCAGGGGTTTTCTCTGAGGAAGGTGCCATCATGAGGGCTCAGCAGGTTGAGCTCATCTATTCTCGATCTGGTTTGTGTAACATATTTCCAAATGCACTACGTTAAATCTTTGGATAAAGCTGGAAGAGAGTTGGATTCACATACCGATAGTATTGTTGGTTGGCCTACAAATAAACCCGTTAAAGAAATTGACCGGTTACAGCGGTTATCCATACAATACATCCCGATAACAAACTACACTCCCCTACCAAAATGGGAAATTACACCATGCGATCGTGACGCTTAAAGGAGCCACCAACCAGGAAGAAAAACTCTTGAGGAAGAAAATAAAAGTGGGGATAAAAACCAGGAAGTAATCTTGTGGGAAGAAATACTTGAGAAAATGAAGACAGGGTATCCATGCAACGTGTGGAAGACCACTCGACCCATATTTGTCCTCGAATTGCAGAGGCCCAGAATTTTGTCATGCAGCAACATCAAGCGGTGTTGACTAATCCCTTTCAACATGGGAAAAATCTAACTCAAACCTCTACAAGCAAGGAAGAGTGACCAAAACCTGCCCTCCTCAAACGTATCTCTCATCTGAGCATTATATATATGGTTGGGTGATGATTTCATAACAACTATAGCGCATGACTATAGTAAATCAAGCGAGAAGGGTAAAGAAGATGATGCTCCTTTCTCTTCCTCTACATATAGAGAATATGTTGGGAGAAACAATCACTGCATTCCAAATGGTGCATTTAAAAAAACTTATCACAACCTAGCATGAGGGCAGCCCAAAAGAATTATACGTGGTGGAGGTTGTGGTAATATTATGGTAGACTGCCGGGAAGGTATTTACCTACGATGTGAACTGATGAGAATGGAACACTGCGGGAGTAAGAGAAACCACTAATGGTTGGATAGCCTAGAGCAGCCGATAAGGAAGATATTGGGCATGGCCTCAAGAAAAAAGTTGGCAGAAATGTAATATATTAGGAATAGAACCTATCATAGGAGAAGTCAGCCCCAACAAATGGCGGAACCGGTATAAATCTGGTAGCCAGTTCTCATTTGTCACATCTGGACTCTGGGTTCCCTTAGTTGATTAGCATACTTCTGATTCTGCAGTTGGTGCATAGGTTTGGAGGAGAGGTGCCAGTGCACATTTAAGCGGCAACAAGTTTCAATATTTGGTTTGGATGATGTATCTCTTAGCTGGGGTTTGGGACTATCTTATCGGTCTTTTGTGTTGCACTATCCTTAGGAAGAATAAACCCTTTGTTTAGCTATCTAGCCTATGGTTTTCTTCCGGAAGAATTCTAAGTCAAGGTTAAGGTGCTCGGCGGATGGCTTCGGCCTATGGTTGAAAAACAATATTTCCATATTGTCTATGGAAAAACGAGCACAATCTTCTATATCCTAACAGGTTATAGGCCCATAACATTTTAGTCACCCTAAAACGCCGGTAAGGAAGGAAACATAGCCCTAGATATTGAGCTCATTTGAGGCTGTCACTAGAGTTACTAGCAGGAGCAACTTCCAAAACTGCTTTGTGACTAGGGTTACCAGTGAAAGCGGATTCTGCAGGAAACCTAAACCTCTTGTTGAGGCACCTTAAGTGGCGAGATTGACCTAATCTCGGGATAGATCAATGCACCCTAGCCAAACACATCTCCCAATACTCTCAGAAGGCCAAGACACAAAGTTTGGATTTCTGGTCAAAAATAGGATTTGACCAAGTCAAGAAGCCATGATGAACTCTATGAAGTCGAGAACAAATAGATGGAGCCTCTAACTTGAGCATGGAAGACAAGGATTGACCTCATCCTTGCTAAGAATAAAAGTGTTGGATATCATGAGGAAAGATGAGTGAAGCCGAGTTTGAAGGAGAAGGAACCATGAGCGTTGCAGCTATGGAGATTTAAAATATTTGTGAGTATCATAGTGGATTCCATAAAGACCATGATACCCTACATCTCCCATCTTGACTCATCAAAGAGATGTAGATGCCCTAATAAATCTCTTCTCCAGTGGAAACATTAGACAAGTTATGAATATGAAGAATGTGGAGCTCCATGACATGAAGATGAATGATGGCCAGCTTATAACATCCTACTTTTGTAAGGATCTCCCGACTAAAGAGATCAACTACAAGCTATTGAAGAGATCACTTGAGAAAAGGTGGTGAGAACATGGTACTCAATGGTCTTCCCAAGACATGGGTCCATTTTACGCAACATGAACACAAGGAAGGAGTACAGACATTTGAAGAACTTTGGACTTGTTGTGCTCAAGGAAAGAATCAAGGATCAATGCAAAGAGAAACCCCAAAAGAATTATGATGATCAAGCCTTTACAGCAATATTCAAGAATTTCATGAACAAAGGAAGTTTGGTTCAAGGAGGAAGCCAAATAAAGAGAAAGACATTTTAGAAATACATTGCTGGCCATCGGAAATCACTGGTCCCTTTCTGGGAATGGGTCATCCCGAGCTAAAGAAAAGGAAGAAGAAACCCAAAGCATCGATTAGCCGAAGAAAAGGAACCGACAAAGAAGTCTAAGCAGGATGGAAGAGATTTTTTTCTACTAAAAGGTAACAACATTCATCTTATCTCTGTACATATCTTGCTTGCATGGAAGTATTTGTACATATCTTGAATATCTATCTGGAAGACAATGTGTTCCAAGAGAACTATACCTATGAAAAGAAAAACAACCTATAAGAATGAATATCATTAGATAACACACATGAAAGGATGATACAAATCATGTAGCTAATACAAGACAAGCCAAAAATGGAATCAATCCACAGAAGAGACTTAGAGTCAGACATCAAGAGAAATTGGGAAAGACTTATGACGAAAACTAAGACAGAAGTGTGGACTCTGTTAAGACAAGAGAGCCAATTATATATATTGCAGAGACAATAAGGTTGTAGATGGAAGCATGGACTCTATTATATATTGTAGGGTAATAAAGACAGAGATGGAAGCATGGACTCAGTCAGACAAAGGGGAGAAGATTATATGCACTTATACATGAAAACCAAGGATTAGGAGACAATCCTATGATCCATTATGAAACCGTATGTATATATCAGTAGCAACCATGAAAAATAAGGTATGTGTTCAATGTCCCGCACAAAGTCCTCTTCAAGAGAGGCTTAAAGTATTCCTGGATTTGTCCATCGAGGATCCATTGAACTAATTGTGAAGGTAGAAGTGGAATCTCTAAGGGCATGGAATCTATAAATACATGGACCCAAAGGCTAAAGAATAACATGAAGATTCAAGAAGAAGAATCATAACAGTCATTGTATCAAGAATCACAGAATTTACCGACCCTAATATAGACTCCTGCAAAATCAATGAAGAGCTGAAATCCCGATGAAGAACAATGTATGGAACACTTATGAATGACATTGTGAGATCCAGACAGGAGGGTTCTCTGGGATGGAGGAGGATACTATAGTATTGATTGTTCAATTTTGGGACTATATCTATATAAGTCATTATATCCATATCCAATTCTACTGGATAAGATACAAAGAATGTTCTCAGAAGAAATTGAGTAAAGAGAACAGGATCTGAGGCAATCTCAAGAGACTTCCAGAATACTAGAAAGATACTCTTCTATCTGGATAAGAAGAAAACAACGGTGGAGAACCTCTAGTGCACAACATAAAAGTAATTGAGATTTCCTATAACATCGAATGACTACTTTCAATGAGGAAGATGGATCCATGATGTGGAAGAGAGTACACATGGATATGTTCAGTTCTCCAACTATGATATACTCTATTGTTCACAGCTACAGAAGCCTTCCTGATTATTTCCAGTTTCTGATGCAAACATTACATTATCCATGATGAAGTCGAGAAGGAGAAATTGATTCTATTACATATCTCCTGGATAGAGAAGATAAGCATACATTTTGGTAAGGCCCATATTCAAGATGAAAAGAACTTGCATACTCAAAGCTAGAGCTCATGGAAATAGCATATACTTGGAAGGGAAGACTCTTCAAGCTAGAAGAAGGTACACAACAATTTATTTTTTGTGATTGAAATAACTCTCAGATTAGGAGAACATTTATCTTTGTAAAAGTCCGATTGGATAGATAACTTCTGTTAGGAAAGTGGATTAGAGATTTCTGATGGGCGGTGGCTTCCCATTGTGAGTTAACATGGGAAATGATGTTGTTGTATCATAGACAATGACTTCCAATTATGGGGGTGGTCTAGGACATTCATTCTTCTTGGCGGTCACTCCATGTAGTGGTCAAGTGCTCAATGATGCCTCAGGGCAATCATTCTTTTGAAGTTCACATTTTTGAGCAGTTTCGAAGAATCGTTAGTTTTGGAGGTTGATCTGGGACAAAAATTCCTGGGGAAGACTCATTCTCTCAAGGGCTACACACCTTGTTTGTTACAACCATTAGGAGTGGCCCAAGGTGGGGAGTAGTCGAGGCTCAGCCAGTGGGACAATTCGCTTCCTGAGACTCATTCTCTCCAGGCTACACTTTGTTTGTTGTCGGAGGAATGGCCCAGATAATAGTCAGGGGCAGTGATTAGTGCTCCAAGGAAGACCATTTCCCTCCGGGTTACACTTGTTTAGTTTGAGGAGAGGAATGGCCCGGAAGAATGGTCCAAGCATTTCCTGGGAGCAGACTCGACTCTGGGAACACTTGTTTGATGTAAAGAGGCTGGCCCAAGGTGAAATGGTCAGGGTTGACTCAGAAACAATCCCTTTTCCTTGTTTGAGAAGAATGGGGAGATAGCCTATTATTGATATTCTATGTTGTTGGCAGACATTCTTTCAGACCTCAAAAATGTGAGTGAAATATTATGTGAATGATTGTGTTGTGTGTGACACTACCTATCACACAGTGACCTCTTTGAGATCCTCCACCAGGCAGTATTGAGAGTGCTTGATTGATTCAGTTTTATCATAACATTGTTCCTATACAGATGAGAACTTCTTGTGGTGAGAGACATTCTTTGATCTCCTGAGGCGTGAGTAGCCAGAATGACCAGAGTTTCTATCACTTGCTTATTGCTTCTATGCGAGGATGCTCTCATATTTTGTTATGAGGCTATATAGCCAGTGGGTAAGGGAGACTCATGTGTATGTTTCGCCTTCTCGTTGTTGATCAGAGCATGTGTTGCCAGTGTGTTGGTTAATAATGGGTGGTTGTGTACTACTGTGAATAGACGCAAGTGTGTTCTATCCTTGTTCTGAGTGCCTTGAAGACCATCAACTGATTAATGGGATGATCATTCCTTATGAATGATGAACGAGGAGATTTTCGGAATGAAAACGGTTTAGAGCTTTTACTCCTCTTATCCTCTATGAATTTGAGTGGCTTATCAACATCCTTATGCTTCTCGGATGAGTATGGTTTGAGGGGATGATGCATCGATGAATGATGGTGATGCTCGATCTAGTCATGAGTAGTCCTAGATGACTATAGTGATGCAGAATTGAAATGGTATGTTTGTGCTCAAGTCCGTTACACATTTACCTCTAGCTAGGAGGGAGTGTTAATATTATGGTAGTTGTGGGAGGTATTTAATCTGAACTTGGCCGAGAATAGAGACTCAGGAAGTGAAACCCTAATGATTGACACAATAACCCTGAAGCCGGTAAGCTCAGAGATGAACATATTAGTTTAGTAGCCTCCAAGAGAAGAAATTGACCATAAATAATAATATCGCGACGGACGGCCTTATCCGCAGCTGGGAAATTCATTTAACCAAATCTGGTGAACTGAGCATATAATCTGGTGGAGTTCTCGTCTAATCACATCGGGCTGGGGTTCCCTGGATTGGTGCCTTTGCGGTTGCAATTGGGGTGCCTGAGTTTGGAGGATAGAGTTCAGTGCATTGCGGTACAACAAGTTTCATTATTTAGTTTGGATATCTCTTGGCTAGGGTTTTGGGACTATCTGATGAGTCTTTGGTGTTGCATATCTATGAGGAGATATAGCTACCTTGTTTAGCTATCTAGTCTAGGGTTTGCTTGGAGGAATTCTGGTCAAGGTTAAGGTCTGCTGGAGGGATGCTTGGCTGAGGTTGGAGTGATGAAGGGTTATAAATCAATGGTAGATGACACACCATCTTCTATATTCTAACATTTATCGCGAAGCCTTGATAGATATGCATGGAGGTCCTCAAAGCGCGTACTAGGAAGCTTATTGCCAGCTTTGGGCTCTGAAGGAAACATGTCAGAGACTTTCATCATGTTGAATCTGTGACAAAGGCCTCATCTACCGTTGGATAGTGGTGGCTGTCCACGAAGAATTTTCATAATATCTTTGCCGCGATTGGTGCGACAGAAGTACAAATCGTTAGTTGAGCATGCTGGAGAATACATCCCGGTAATTCTTTATTCCATCACCTACTCTCCTCAGCGCTTTGGCGTTTGTTCATTTCCAACCATGGCATCATTCCTTCCCTATTTTATTAGTGGAAAACCGTGTAATGTCGAAGTAGAGGTGATCGATTCTCTCAGTATAATCTTGTTAGGTTGAGAGTTGGACATGCTAGCACAATTTGTGGTTGCCTCTGATTTTCGAGTCTTTGTTTGATACGAGGGTTGAATAGTGACGGTGATGGCATCTTTCCTCATTTTGACCCGACTTTGGGGGCATCCACTATCTCGATGATTGATAATAATCAACGAGGTGTGGATTACGCGTAGGAGTGGGTTTGTACCATGCCCAGTGGGTACCGCCGATTTCCAAATCTCATGGCGATATCAGGTATATCTAATCACCATAAGGTTGAGATTTTCTGAGTTCGTGGTTCCTCCGACTTGCTTTGAGGATCTGGATTAATACCCTTCCCCATCGACCACAATGGATGAGGCGGGCCTTTCGAATGTCCATGTCTTTCAATGGGTATGCTACGTAGTCCGATGGCGTGACTATGCTTGAGTCGACTCACACTTTTGAAGTAAGATCCGCTTCTAGAGCCTATTTGGGCTCGGGGTTCTCTTGCTAACATCGATTCATTAGATTTAGTCTTTCCCTCTAACTAGGTGATTTTTGAGGCAATGACTAGTTCGGATAAACCATGGGAAGATCTTCATCGAGTCTATGTTTCTCCAAAGCTGAATTAGGCGGGAGAGTCAACATTACCATGATGGGAGAATCAACCATGTCCCTATTAATCTATTAGCTACCCAAGAAATTTATGGTGCAGGAGGCAATGAAAACACTATCATTTGAAGCTATACCCATCATCTCAAGAACTGGCATCGCTGGAGATAATAGCCGTGAATGATTGCTCCCCAAAGAGATTCAAGTGGATCTTTTCAAAGAATTTTGGCGTTTTTCTTTGGTCTTATGAGGAAATGCTAGGTGTCGATCCGAAAATAGTTGAACAGCAATCCTGGCGGTATCACGATGCAAGCATGTGGAGCAAAACTAAATCAGTTAATCCCAAAGGCGTCATCAAGATTGAGGTTGTGAAATTTCTAAAGGAAGGTTTTATTTATCCTATCCATTTGACTCAATGGGTGTCCAATCCTGTGCCGGTCAATAAAAACAAGGCATGATTTGTGTATGTACCGATTTCGATGATTTGAACAAGGCATGTCCCAAAGATAATTTTTCCAACACGGTCATTGACTAGATCGTGATGAATGTGTCGGTTGTGAAGCCTTTTCTTTCATGGGCCGGTTTTTTAGGATATAATCAAATCCAAATTAGCCAGAATAGACATAAAGACATTCATTTTTATGCGTGGTGCATTCATGTCGTAAGATGCTTTTGGCCTTCTACAAAATCACGGAGCCACATTCCAAGCGGGCCATGTCTTTTATTCCTGACCTCTGGCATATGATGAGGCCTATCTGGGTGATTTAGCATCGCGCTCTGCAATGACGGATCATCCCACACCTTAGACTAATCTTGAATGTTGTCGCTGCTGATTGGCGGAATCAAACAAGTGCAACTTCTGAGCGTGCAGGGGTTAATTGTTAGGTTTCCTTCCATTATCCAACAATAGGGATCATGATTAATCCTCTTAAGGTGGAGGCAATAATCTATTTGCCCCCCCCACACACAATTTTATAACTTTAGAGTCTTCAAGGCAAGGTGAAATTATTACGATGCTTCATCGCCAAATATACTGAAATCACCAAGGGATTTATACGTTTACTAGAAAGACATCCATTTTTTAGGATGAAGCTTCTCAATGCTCTTTTCGGCGCGGTAGAAACATGCCCTCACGGCCTTTTCTAAATACACTAACTATAACAAAGATTTCTTGTTATAATCAGCTCTTAGCGAGTCAACCATTAGCATGGTTTGGATTCGACGATTAGTTCTGAGAATCTACGTGATCCTTAGCAGTCAAAGGCCTTGTAGGAACGGAACTTAATTATTCTCATATCGTAAAACTTGCGTTGGCAGCGGTTCACGCTGTTCAACGGTTCGATCACCTATTTTCTATTTATAGAACCACCATCATTGTTGTCATGAATCCATTCCAATGACCACATGTTATTACGATATGACGGGTTATAGGCAGAAAAATCGGTAGATGGATAGTCATCCTCAAGAATTTGGCTTAGACTTCATTTCAGCAAAGACCAAAAAGTCATTGGTCTTCACAAAAATTATCTCGGAGTTTCCGGTTGAGTCAGGTGACTATGTGCCTGAGTAATCGCTTATCCGTGGGGATATGTTTTTGATAGCATATTCAAACCCCTAGTATGGATATATACTTATCTATCTCTATACTTTGAAATTTTACCTTTGCTTCTCATGGCGGAGTGTGTGGTCCGGATCTAAGCCATTAGGCTAAAATTATCTCTCATACTTTCGATGATCACGTTGTATCCGGACGGTGAACTACATCTTACGACGATGTCACTCGCGAGGAAATCATCGTGCTCAACGATTTCCATCCCAGAGCTTGTGGCAGTCATTTATATAGGTTGTCCAACAACCAGGTATATGGCGGGTTACTTCGGCCGACACTTATTATTAAAGGTTGTATGAATCGGTCCAAGAAGTGCCATGGTGCCAAATCTTTGGAAGATGAGGAACATCCGGCTCCTGTTTCCTGTCATCACGGTTGGTCCCGCTTCACTAAGTGGGGATTGATTACACTACATGCAACCCCCATCGACGAGGCACCGCTATATCATTGTAGTTGTTGACTACTTCACTAAGTGGGTGAAGCTATATAGCGTTTAAAGATGATGATGGAGAGACTGCAACCTCTTCTTATTCAACCAGATCAAAGCAAGGTTCAGAAGCGTCCAGAGGGTGTCATTGACTGGTCACTGTGGAACCAAATGATGATGACCGAATTAACGTAAAATCTTGGGTTACGGTATGAGCATTCATCACCTTACTACCCCAAGCCAATGGGCAGAAGTGGAAGATGTAAGCAAAACTCTTAAGACTATTCTAAAATGAACTATCAACCTTAGGTCAAATTGGCATTTTATATTATACTCGGCATTATGGGATTAACGACCATCTGTTAAGGCGCAGCGGTTTCTCACCTTTCAAAATGCGTTTACCCGAGGTAGGTCTTGCCCATCGAATGTCAAATCCATCTCTAAAATTGGCAGTACATTTTATTGCCAGACACTTCTCCCTTGAAGAATGGTTAGTACACCAGGAATCTCGATGAAACGTCAGCGATCACGGCCCTGTAATGAGGCTCACAAACTAAGGTCAAGTGTCAATATGATGGAATCCGTTCATCCTGGGATTTTTTAGAAGACCTTGTCTTGGTTTATGATCAAGATAAGGACCCCCCTAGGGTAGGAAAGTTTAAACCCATGTGGTTGAGACCCTTCATTATCAAGAGGTATTAAAAAGGGCACTTATCGTTTGGACGATTTTGAAGGGAATGCTTTGAAGGAGACTAGAAATGGGCTCTAACTCAAAGTATTACTGTAAGGCAGTCCTTTGTGGGTAACTTTACATGGCTGCTATGTATAGTATTTGGCTATTACTTTTTAATTTTTCTTTAATTTATTTATGGACATGTCATTGATGTTGTCTTTCATAAATATGGAACATGTCAAGTGATTATGAGGTGTTCGTTGCTGGGTATGAATATAAAGGGTGCTGGTCGACCTGTATTGGAGGGCTTGCTCCGTAACTGGGCGTCTTTTACCTGAGTCTAGTTGTTATCTTAGAATTATATGCCATTGACACCACAAATAATGTCGCCGATTTATAGTCAACCAGTTATTGGGTTGCTTCGTGATGCCTTGTCAATGGGTATCTCTCATTTCTGGATCTATCTCGACGCTCAATTGGTTATTATGTGACTAAACATAGTATATTGGGTTCATGATCCAACTTGTCGGCTTGATTCCCTTAGGGTACATCTCTTAGAATGAAACTTTTGATTATATTACATATTTCCATATTCCTAGGAGATTAGAAACAAATCTGGATACTCTAGCTAAATCAAATTTTAGATTGCCATCTTTCACCCGCACACATGAAAGAACATGTGTACAAACATGTAAATACATTTTTCACCACGAGTCATAAGACACAAAGATAAAAACCATATATAACATCCTAAAATAACCAAATTACATATAGATGGATGCAAGTGCCTCAAAAATGGGTGTGCTGAGTCAGGCTTATGCCCTCAAAAATATATACAAGTAGGTTCATTGGCACATAAAAGTCTAAGTAGGTTCAGGGACTATGGGCCCTATTATAATAGTACACAACATGGGATAAACACATAAATAATCGGACCCATGTCCGAGATACTACATGAGGTTGCATGTGGATGAAGGGCCGGTCTTCTATCTCATAGCCAGGTTGTGCCGAGTGAAACCTGCAGGTGAAGTTCAACTCAGCTTGTCTAAGGACTCTCTGACCTCTCGGTACAGGAGGTTCCCTCTGTTCCTCCCAGTGGCGGCCGACCTAAACCATGAATGCATTCCATACCATAATGGCCAGTCTACAGGTCCCCACATCTACAATGCAACAAAAGCGTTTATCGTAAAATGCTGGCATACAAAATGATATATGTAACAAAAATGACATAAAATTACATGTACAAACAAAAAACTACGAGGTGGAGACTTACCCATATCCCTGGCTCTTACGAGAGCCTGGGTATCTTAGGATCTCTAGAAAAATCTATCCACGCATATGGGTAGTCCTCAATCATAGGGATCTGGGTGACATTGAAACAAAGAATCATCGTTGGACTCAAGCGGTGTCCACCATACATGTGGCGAGTAATATACCCCATCTACACTAACTACGTGAATGAGGCTGATGTCCCTCATTACTACAACCCGAGGGTTGAAACTTGGAACTCTCTCAAAAGAGAACTACAAAAGAAGTAAGATCCTTGAACCAAATGGACTACATCACAAAGAGGATTAACACTCCCGGTATCAAAATTTCTTTCTTGAGTCATTGTTATACTTGCAAAATTTTTTGGACATGAGGCAATTAATTACAGAATCAATGAAAAAGGGAACAAATACATGATAAAAATAATAATAATAAAAAAAGATATGGAAATAAGCGTGATGGATTTGTCAACAAAACCTATTCATTTTACGTTGATGGACAAAATATTGTATACTACAAATTCAATAATCTTAGTCACAAAGCAAATTGTAGATATATGGAATAGAATGTCCCTATGCCAACCTGATTATGGAAAGGGAAGAGATTCAAGCAATGAAGATTGTGAATGGCATTGACAGTGAAGAATGTAAGAATAAGATGAATGGTAGAATAGGTGGAGTGGATGTTCTTCACACACATGGTAAGGATCAAGACAAATTCATCACATTGAAGAGAAAGGGTGGCAATGTTGCATTTGGAATTGACTCATGCAAAATACTTGGAGAAGGTGTAGTAGAGCTTGGAACAAAAAAATGTAAAAGAAAAAATTTTCTAGTTTGAGACTTGGTGTAATCTACTTTCAGTGTTAGTAAAATAGTGATCAAGGATACACTCTTCACAGTTTGATTCCGAAATGTAAAATAAAGAGAAAATAACTGGAATATTGGTTGCAACTGTAAAAAGAAGATCGAACAACATATACATCCCAGACAGCAGAAGAGAGAGAAGATCAAAAGCCAAAAAAGATTCTAGGAAGAAAATGTCCCAGACCAAAATAAGGATGAAGTATTATTGAGTGCCATGTTGAGACAACCCAAATAAAGAGAGTTACATTTTCCATCATGCCGGGGGTGACCTAACCTTTGCCAGTGATGTCAAAGGGGAGAGAAATGGGATCATGATGATAGGGGGCATGAGTGTTTCCATCTGATAAAGGGAGATTGTTGGAAGATTGGTTTGTTGTCATTGATATCAGCCCTGAATCATGAGTTTTGGACCGAAAGATTGACAAAGGTATTTAGACATGAAGGGAAATACATATGAATATACAAAACCCATGAATGGATGGATATTATACATCTTGTTGTTTCCAGTGGTAGGTGGAGCGTCATGTGGATCCTCATGGATTTGAGAATGAATTTTTGAAGATGACAAAGTGAATTGAAAGAAGGAAGTACATGTAGATACGAAGATAATTAAGAAAAGAATTACACAATAAAGAGAAAATTATTGAGGTTGGCCTAATGTTAAAAGGAAGTGACAAATGGTATAAATAAACATCATTATACATTCATTTGATACAAGTCAAATTTCAGAGGAAGTAAGAAGTAAAGAGAAATTTGGATTTAAGGGAGGATGAAGTCTTTTGGTGATGTGTTCTACAAAGATTTATGCTATTTTCAGGTCATCTTACCATTTTACTATAACTTTTTCTAGAATGGTTCAGATGAAATCATACAGGTATTGAGAATACATATCAAGGTACCATTGGTAAAACTTTCATCTCTTGATTCACTATAATTATGGAGATACACTCTGTGGAATATAGGTTTGTGACCAGTCCTCAAGCTAGTCAATAAGCAGTGTTTCGGATAAAATAGTCATAACTTATTCCTTCAGTCCATAAATGAAGTGGGGAAAATTCATTGGAAAGTCACAGGACTATTTTCTTGTGTGCAATTTTTAGAATTGGATGTTAATTGTTGAGCACGGGGCATTACATTGCAATTCCTTCTAGATAGACCAGAATTGAATAAAGTCTACCATTCTTTCTATAATAACAACCTCTTTTTAGGAGATTCAAGGAGTGAAAATTGGAGGTTTCAAAAGAATATCTAATTAGAGTAATATTATCTGGGGATCGGAAATTACTCCAATAATTGAAAATTAAATGAAATTATGAAGAAATCTCAGTAAAGGTATCGGAGGTTCTATGTGATGATTGGTTGATGGTGATGATTTAATATAAAGTTTATTATCTCTCCTTATATTCTTGGGTGGAAGGAAGGATGGAAGTTCAACTCTCTCTTGATATTTGAGGGATTGTATGTCTTCCTCTTGGAGAGGGGCAAGGATGGAGAGTTCAACTCTCTCTTGATATTTGAGGATTGTATCTTCCTCTTGGAGGTTTATCCCTCCCTTTACATTTGGAAGTTGTAGCTACGTTTGGAAGTCATTGCTTCCCTTGAACAAAAACTATTGATTATTTCTCATATATTATGCATGGTGTATTGTGGTGTATTGGTGTAACTCTTATACTATTGTACATTTCTCATTGGATATAATTGAATGGTTTAAGTATAAGTTGAAAAAGGTTTTTAAATTGTACTTGATATTGATTCACCCCCCTCTTAGTATCAGCAGCATGGCCAATGAGGGTTCCTCGTTGGAATCTTGGGCCAAATTAAGAGATGGCAGATAGAGCCTATTTGGGAGGATAGCTTATTGCCCGTAGACCAGAAAGTACGGGGAGTTTCCTATGGATTCTTTGGGTGTGACCCTATCGGCCCATAGGGAATTATGAAGTTGATTATGCCAATTTATTTGGTTATCTGTAACTATCTTCTTTAATATCCTTACCAGATTTTTGTTAGTCGACTTCGCCACACCATTTCCCTGAGGATAATAATTTGCAGAGTACTTGATTATGATTCCTTTGTCCAGAGAAAATTTTGTCAATAGTGTAGAGGAGAAGTAACTTGCATTATCAAATACCAGAACAAAGGGGAGACCAAACCTTGTGATTAGTTGTTGTTCTATGAATTGGAGCACTACCTTATCGTTTACATGAGTCAGAGGGATGGCCTCTGCCCATTTTGTGAAATAGTTGGTGGCAGTAAGAATGTACTTGTGCAGCTTAGAAGATCTAGGCATAATTTATCCTATGATATCTAACCCCCACTTCTCAAAGGGCCTCGAAACAATCACAGTATGAAGAGGTACTACTACCCTTCTCTCCTTTCCAGTGCTTATTTGACAAGTCTTATAGTTTCTAGTGTAAGTATGTGCATCTTTGAACAAGGTGGGCCAGTAGTAGTCGGCCCTCAAAATCTTATGAGAGGTGGTATTTCCAGCAAAATGTCCTTCGGTAGGGCCATCATGAAGTTCCTTTAGCACCTTATTGGAATCTTTACGTTCGAGGCACCTCAACAACACCCTGTCATAGTTGATCCGGAAAAGCACCGAATTTATGAGACGATATTGTGTAGACTTTAACCTGAGGGATCTTCTCTCTCTTGGGTTGAGAATTTCGGGACAAGTTTTGTGATGTAGTAGGTAATCCAAGTCCTTGTACCAGGAATCTCACCCTAGGGGAATGTATGCTACTTCTCCACACCATAGAGCTATTTCATTCTCCCATCCGGAGTCTTCATTTACTTGATCCTGGGCTTCGGCTGTGAGATTGCATAGACCTTGTCCTTTTACCAACTTGGCGGGCTTTATGTCTAGATCAAATTCTTGGACTACTGCCATCTAGTTCCCTCTTATTTCTCCCATTTCTTGTTGGGTGAACAAAGATTGGACTGCAAGGTGTGGCACAATCACCTTAGTGTGATTCTTGAGGATGTAGGACTTGAAATGATTTATTGCCTTATAGACTGCATAGGCCTGCTTGTCTATGGCAGGATAGTTGAGCTCAACTCCTTGAAGGTTAGTGCTCATAAATGATAATGGGGCTTCATTATTGTCATCATCCTTCTGAGTTAAAACCGCAACCAACGACTGGTCAGAAGTGAAGGTATATAAATTAAAGCCTCTATTGAAATCGGGACTTCGCAACACCGGAGCCCGGGATATGGCAGTTTTGATTTTGTTGAAAGCATTTTTTCATTCGTCATCCCACTTAAATTTGACATCTTTTTGAATCATCTTTTGTAAGAGTTTGATAATTTCGGCGAAGTCGGGAGTGAACTTCCTCACGAAATTGATTTGCCCGAAGAAAGACTGCATGGCTTTCTTGTTATGAGGTAACGAAAGTTGTTCTATGGCCTTAATCCTTTCAGGGTCTATGCAAATCCCTGCTTGAGATATAATATGACCCAACAACTTCCCTTCTTCAACCCCGAAGTTAGTTTTCTTAGGATTTAACGATATACCGTACTTCCTGCATCTTTCAAAAATCTAAGTGTTGGATGTGTTCCCTCCCATTCTTCAAATACATTGTCACGTCATCTAAATATACTACTACACACTTGTTTATAAGCCCTTGGAATGCCATGTTCATGGCCCTCTGGAAGGTTTCTCCTGCGTTAATTAAGCCAAAAGGCATGCGTTTATAAGCGAAGGTTCCCCACTTAGTTCGAAAGGTGGTTTTCAATTGGTCTTGCTCCGAAACCAACACTTGAGTGTATCCTGAGAAACCATCAAGCAAAGAAAAAATATCCAAGCCCGACACGGTCTGCGGGAGTTGTTCCATCGACGGGATGAGATAATTTTCCTTCTCTGAATATTTATTGAGGTTCCAAAAGTCTACGCACAATCATATTTCTCCCATTTTTTTCCTCACAGGAACAAGATTTTCTACCCAGGCATAGTTCCTAACTTGGAAAATTATCTTCGCATCCAGGAGTTTCCTTAATTCCTGGTACATGAGAGGTTCTAATGAAGGGTGATATTTCCTGAGCTTCTGTTGGAAAGGCTTGACTTCGGGTTTCAATGAGACAGTGTGTTGAATAATACGAGTATCATGTGTCTTCAACTCCTTATAGGACCATGCGAAAATGTCCTGGTATTGTCGAAACATATTGAGGCAGGCCTTTCTTTCTTCCTTAGAAATAGTTTTTCTGAGGTTTACATTCCTTAGGTTCTCTAGGGTCCCAAGATTCATAGTTTCATGGAGGGGACAAGAGCTGCCAGTCTTTGCGCTTTTAGGACCTTTGAATCGTTCCTTTAGATCGAACAGATATTCTAGATTAGCTACCCCTTTTGGGATTGTATGGGCCTTTGATCTATCCATATGTCGGTCTTCCATAGGACCCCTTTCCATTGAGTTCTCTTGGAACTCTTCATCATCAATAGAGAGATCTTTGAAATTGTTCTGATTGGTCAAAAAACTTATGATATGTTCATCTCCTTCAAAGACTTTCCAATTAGAAATGTTATTAAGTATCGATGGCTTGTAGAGCAGTTCTACAGTGAATCGAGAGACTTCATAATCTTCTAAAGGTGATAGCCTAGAAGCAATTTTGGCTAGGGCATCGGAAAGGGTATTATTTTCCCTGGGGATTGGAGTAATGTTGAAAACTCCAAAGCGTTCTATTAACCTATGCACCTCCTGCTGGTAATTCTTAAGGTGGGGTGGATTGCAATGTATCGTGTTTCTTACTTGTCTAATTATGATTTATGAGTCTTTGAAAACCTTTAATTCTTTGACATTAAGATCTATGGCTTTCTTTAACCCTTGCATCAGGGCTTCATACTCGACAGTGTTGTTGGTGCACTCGAATTCTAGCCTACAAGACAAGAAATGACACCTCCCCCTTGGGTCGATTAGAATGCACCCAGCTCCTGATCCTTCTTGTGACTTGGATCCATCAAAATAGAGGGTCCATATAGATGAATGACAATCATTCCTTCCTTCACCATTGTTGACGTTATGTTGTCCACCCTGTCCTTCTGCCCGACCTGGCATGGGGTTTTGACAAAAGAGAGAATATTCTATTGGCATCGACGATTTCTCTTGGAAAGGAAGCTCAGAGTTTTGGGTAAACGAAACATTGGATATGAGGGGAGGGAAAGTTTTGAAGTAGGAGTCATAAGAATAATTACCCAATATGGGAAAATCCATGGAGGTTGGTTCATTAGGGGCTTCCAGATTGGTGATTGTATGCTTCAGATACCTCTCCCTATCAATTCGGATCATGTTCTTGTATCCTTTCAGTGGTAGCCAAAGGTGTTCCCAGTCAATAGTAAAGTATCCATTCAGCTTTTCGAACCAATATC
The DNA here is from genome assembly GCA_010110895.2 of Picea sitchensis. Classification (NCBI taxonomy): domain Eukaryota; kingdom Viridiplantae; phylum Streptophyta; class Pinopsida; order Pinales; family Pinaceae; genus Picea; species Picea sitchensis. Next base: position 22,087 of record SNQJ01S0118900.1, read on the forward strand.
GGCTCAATAATACCCCATATGCCTCAGGGACATCTACTACAATGATATCAATCACCTGCACGAAACGAGGGTGTGTCGTCATCCTGATCATCACATCTTTGAGTTCCCCCATAACCTTGACCTGGGTTTTGTTTAGTTGTATAACATTCATATTGATTTTGAGAGGGACAACACCTAGTTTATTACAAACGACCAAGGGCATGACATTAGAAGATGCTCTGGAGTCTACCAAAAAATTGTGAAGATTCCTATTGAAGGCTTTGAACGTTAAAAGGAAATGAGGCACGAAAGGCCTCTCCTTCCTGCCTTCTGATCAGGTGTTTATCATTGGTTTGCTTGCCAAATATGTAGGGGGTAGATTCTTCTCTCGACCATCACCGGTGGCTGGGTTTTCTACCGAACTTAGAGCCTGCAATAGCAGGTCTTTCTGCTGAGGGATTCTACATACGTCCATAACTGATATATTAGCTCTCAGTTTCTTCAAATCTTTGACTACGTTATAATATAGCTTAGGAGATTCCAATGTATGGATTCTTAGAGGCTGTTTACTGGGAGCGACAAGCATTCTTGGGTGATTGGGAGTTAATTTACTTTGTGAGACACAGGTGGTATCGGTATCTTTTGGGCCAGGTTGACCCTTACTACATATGTGTACCATCGATATCTCTGTGGGTGGTGCCTGAGGTTTAAAAAGATCATCCGAAGATGCGATCACATTGGGATCCCATATCAACATGGTCATGTATTGTGGTGGGTCAGCCTCTTCCTGATCGGAAATGTTAAAGACCAAACTGTTGGGTGGTTCAGTCAGAGAGACTTCGCCTAGAAATAGATTGGCCATTAAATTCATGTCGTTGACCCATTGAGGACATTCCCTTTCCGAGTGGTTCTCTTGGTGGTAAGTACAGAAAGAATTAGATGCGACATTCCCTAAGTCAATGATTAGGTTGGCTGGGGGAGGTTCAATTTCTTTCAAAGGTTGGTTTCTTTTAAAGAAAGGCTTATAGGGTCTTTGGCCTTGGTTTCCCTCACCCGCAATTCTATTCATATCTATAGTCTCATTTGATAGTATCTTGACCATGCATTGCAGGTCTTCTATATCCCCATTACCCTTATCAGGATTTGGTTCAGTCGGCTTCCCCGACTGTCTAGTCAAGAGGAGTCCTTTCCTGGTAGGGGGCTAGCTTTCTTTTCTCGCAAGAGATGCCTGGTATTCTTTACACCCTTTCATATGGAAATCTATCATCTTGGCCTCTTCGAAATTCTCCACGAGGTTTTTCTTAGAGGCTCTTTTAATGAATATGGAAATAGAAGCTGAAAGAGCGTTAGCATAGACCTCGATTTGCATCTCTTGAGCCGATTTTTCCATGGGCTGAAACTTGTTTAGGATAGTCATGAATATTTGATTGAAATCTTTGAACCTTTCCTTTGGGGTCATGGTGGCTGCGAACAATTAAGCCATAAGGGCTCCCATGGTAGTTTCTTCGGAAAAAATTTCTAGGAAGTCCTTTTGGAACTTAGTCCAGCTGGTTATGGATCCTACTGGTAAGTTAAAATACCAAGTGGAATCCAAGTTCTCAAACATGTAGATGAAAAGTATGCATACCATGTCTTCATGTTGAACGTTCATAAGCTTGATCCCGAGTATGAACTTCTTGATATGATCTTCGGGCAATCCTGAGGTCTCAGGATCATACTTGGGGAACAACTTTTTCGGGTGCCTAGGGAGATTGTATATTCGTCCAGGGATGGCCATGGCGTCCCCGACCAACCAAGGTTGGTCACCTTGAAGTGGAACTTCTCTCTCCTCCTAATGACCACTGTTCTCTTCCATATATTCAAAGTCGGAGTTAGGCTCTTCCTCTTCCGAAAGATCGTTAGGTTCGGAGATGTCGTCGGCTGGCGTCTCGGGTATGAGGTCAAGAGGTTCTTGGATTTTGGTGATCGCGAAGTCTATTAAGTCTTCGACGAAGTGTATGAAAACTTCATCGGGAGTGCTAACCACTGGTCTGCCTTGTTTTTTTCTTCAAGGGAGGATGGGGGTGAATGGAAACACGTCGATTTGTCAGGCGTAAGATCTGGTAATCCTTCTAAATTGATTCACTTCCTCGTGAGCAAGGGTGTAAGGTATTTCAGGGTGGAGATATCCTTCCTCGGAGTGGGGTGAGTTATCCACTTCAGGAGTACTTGGTAAAGGTGGGTTATCTGTTGGATGACTAGCCATGCATGTGGGTCGTTATGAATTTATAGGTTGTTGGGAATATCATATAACTTACATATTCAACCATTCATTCTCAGGCCCTCCTTCTAGTGCCAATTTTGTAGATGCTTCTTAAACCCCTTAAATCAATAATAGGAACCAAACCCACCATCGAGGCTCAATTAAACTCTGCAGTGTATGTTATTGGAATGGTTCTCCAGATGTCGTGATCCGGCCAATTTAATCAATGGGATTTTTTTTTTCTTATGGAGGCATCTCCTTCAGTCGAGATGTTCTCTTTTGGTACTTTCTCTTTAGTTAGGATAAATGTGAGAAAAATACGGTATAAACCAACTTGACTACACAGCGATAAGGAAGTCTAAAGAATGGGAAAGGTTGGGCTTGGGATAACCCTCACTCTAGCATGTAAACAATGATCTCTTACCACATGCCTAGTAATAATACTTTAACCATGTGAGAATTCAATCATTAGCTGATATTTTAACCTCCTGCTCAAACATGCAAACGATAATCATATACCATAGGCCTAGTAATAATACGTTAACCATGTGAGCATCCAATTACTGTTTGAGAATACTAATTATTAGAAGAAAATAGTTATATGATAAGATCAATAGCAAGCAAAATAATTCATCTACCATAATCCTTCATCATCTTCCACACAACGATTCATAATTTCCATCATTAGAGAAAAGAATAGCAAACAATTGCACCAGATAACTTGACAATATATTCAATAGCTCTTACTTGTTACATATGCTCATGAACTGAATAGGAAATAGTTCTTCTCCAGGCTCAATTACACATGCATATGATGAAAAACAACTTCGTCTCAGGTCCAGAAGGACTTTTTCATTCATAGTAGCTCCAAAATAATTCTTAACAACTAGAAAGAAAAGAGTTCTTGCAATAAACCATCGACCCTAGACCATCAGTCGATGTTCCTATTTATAATATAAATTCTTAATAGTAATTAACGGTAAAATACAATTTGAGCTAATCCAAAATCACCACGTGGCGTCATCATCTAACAGTCTTTCAACAGTCCACCCAAGTTGTTACTTGAAAAGGGTGGATTCTTTCATAATCAGACCATCTGATAAAGATTTCTTCACAAGTATGGGCCCACAGGAATCTGTGTTGTTCCATTGGGGATGCATGTATCCCTCTGATGTCCGCTGCATGCGCTCGATATTTTACCAAGGTGGAATTCAGCTGTTGCAACATGGTTTTAGCTCTGATTGGGTTTTCTGTGAATTTCCGCCCCTGTCCCGGCCTCGCATTGACTACCTTCACACACTCTTCGACCCATAGGGAGTCTTGTTCGACATACATCTTGAGAACATTTCTTATGTCAATAAACTCACCGGGGTTGTTGAACTCGGGGAGCATGATATCTTTCATTACTTTATTAATTTTATCCCAGTTCTTCTGGCACTTGGCATATTGTTCTTGGATCTCTCGATGTGGATCCCGAGACATCTTAGCCCAGTATTATACGGATCTCTTTATGCGGTCTAGGCTATTTTTGCTTAACTGCCGAATGTCATGTTCTTCCTTTTCTCGACCTTGTTGGACTGCCTCAATGTATTCAAGCCTTTCCATCATTTGTTGCGCTCTTTCATGCCATTGTTTCATCTCCTTTCATGCTGCGAGAGCCATGAGTGTCCTCCTAGAACTCAATTATATTTTCAATTAACAGGGTTCTTTCTTTCATGTACTCTCTGTAAACTTTTGAAAACTCACTCTTCAAATATGTCGCAGTCTATGTGGCACCTTTATAATACTCAACAATATGGCACAAGTGTTCCAGTTCCTTTAGAGTATCTGCTAGTTCTCTTTCATCCCTCCTGGCCCTATCCTGGGCAGCATCAAAGAGGGCTCTTCCCATGCCTATTAGTTCAGACGTGCGAGCATCTTCTGTGTTGATCAATATTTCCTCTGTGGTAACCAAAATAGAACGCTCCACAGTAATATTCCTCTTCTTAGTAGTCCTTTGCACGATGGCCTTCCTCTTTTGATCATAGGAGATCGCATAAATGTTCGCCACTTCGTCTACCGACTCTGGTATCTATTGGTTGCCCCATGTGAGCATGTTTCCCAGGATGCCAGTGGTATATATTTGTTCAAGATCAGACTCTTGAACCTCCTTTTTTTGCTTCGAAGGCCCGGTCTCTTCCTGATGTTTATCGGGGACCTGAGTATCAAGTGGAATGGATGTGTCGAGAGCGAGCTTAATACTTTCCTACATTCTAGCCGTGGCATCCTCGATGTCCTTCTGCAGGGATCTTTCTTTTGACATGTCCAATTCTGACTTGTCCTTGGGACTACTTGCTCGGGTCTCCGACACATTGGGCATTTTTGTATATAAGCCACTTTCGGCTCCTTTTTCTTCTCGCGTGTCCTCTTGACTTTGAAAATTGGGAACAAGAGGTGTTTTTTCCTCGGCTCCCTTTTCTTCTTCTACATGCACAGAGGTTTTATGAGATGCCTCCGGACTCTCATCATCACTGTATATATCTACGAACTCGGACATAGGGTTAGGTGCACTAGTTTCGATAGACACCTGACCCAACTTTGATTGAGTCATCGCGCCTGATGGTGAATCGGTTGGCAGCAGTGTGGATTCAGGGTCATTTGACTTATTGATGTTACCAGGGTCTATGAGCTCAGAGCCACCTACCCCTGTCGGGCTCTCTTCTAGGTTACTGGTCGGAACGCTTGATAAGAGGGTTGGATACAATATTTGTTGAGAATGTTGGAGCAATAGTGTCCCTCTTTCCCTTGCAGCTGGAGTTTCAAGAAAATTCTAGCTCTGTATAGGGGCTTCCTGCGGAGCTTCCATCGTTTCGGTCGATTTGAATGTTACCCTTTCTTCCCTAATCCTAAGAATTTCTTCCGCTCTTTGTGCTCTTTCATCCAAGAATGTCACTTTCTATTCCCAACTCATGGCCTTGAACTTGGTTATTTTGGGGTCGGTCGTTCTTTCCATCACCTCATCCCAATCTTGAGCATTTTCAGTGAAGATTTCATCCTCAAATCGGTCTTGGGCATAAGGCCAATAGGATGATACTTGTGACGCATGTTTCGAGACGAGGCCCTTGGGATCGTGCTTGCGAAAACATCTTGTCTG